>CAUYUJ010015704.1:589339-594339 GCA_963575745.1 Prorocentrum cordatum | reverse complement strand
AGGAGGAGAAGGAAAAAGAAGAGGTGGAGGATACGGAATAGGCAAACACCGAGGAGGATGAAAGCTTCAGCCAATGCAACTGCATTGAGGGGAGCGGTGGAGAAATATTGGAGAGCGAAGAAGCGAAGAGAGAAGCTTTGGGAAAAAAACGCTGAAACCGCCCAGGCCTTTATACAGGCTGGCGCCCCTCCGACTCCTCCTCCTCCTCCTCCTCGTCCTCCTCCTCCTCCTCGTCCTCCTCCTCGTCCTCCTCGTCCTCCTCCATTCCTTCACATCCTCCTCCGTCCTCCCTCCTCCTCTCTCCGCCTCCTCTACCTCCCCCAGCCCCCACCTCCACGATCGCAGCCGCCGACGACCTCTGGAGGCCACCGGAAGCTCAAACACGTCCGAAGCCGACGACGACGACGACGACCGCGCCGAAAACGACGGCGACAGCCCCTGGAGGCCTCCCGCCTCCGAGGCCTCCCGAAACCGTCCGAAAGCCCACAGCGAGGGCGAAAGCGAGGACGAGGGCGACAACTGCGCCCACGACGACCGACGACCCCCGGGAGGCTCTCGAGGCCCCACAGAGCGCCCGAGAGCCCACGGTGACGGCGAAAGGCCGGCGACGACGACGACGACCGCGCCGGCCGCGGCGCACCGCGCTCTTGACGATGTCGTGGATGAGGCTCTCGGCCGTCGTGACGGCTTCGAGCGTGCCCTCGGGCCCCGGCCGCTCCCCGCCCCGCGGGGGGGCTGGGATCGGCGGCGAGCCGGGGGCGGGGGCGGGGAAGCGAGGAGGAGAAGGCCTTCCCAGAAGGCCGCGGGGCTTCTCAGAGTCCCTCCGGCCTTCTGAGAAGGTTTCCGTGTCTTCGGGGAAGGCCTGGGACTTCCGAGCCTTCTGCGAAGGCCCGCCCCTTCTCACTTCCCCCCCCGCCACGCCGCCGATGGGAGGGAGGGGGGGGGGGAGGGGAGCGAGGGGCGAGGAGGGACGGGACAGGATTCTAGGAGGGCGGAATTTTGCACCGAGCACCCCACTGAGCTCGCAAAGAGGGAGGAGGGGGAGGGGAGGAGGAAGGGGGAGGGACGTGTGCCACCGCCCCGATCCCTGCGCGAGCCCTCGCGTTGAAGGCCTCCGCGCGAGCTGAAGCCCCTGGCAGTAACCCCTCAAGGAACTTCCGCGAGTCATCTTCACCTTTGGGGGGATGCCTGTTGCGTGCACTCCTTGGCTAATAGGCGTTGACCAGAGCCTGACCTGAATCCTTCGATGTCTAAGGAGAGTGCGGCGGTCAGTTGCAAGGGAAGGCCGGTTAAGGCTCCCAGCGCGGTTCCACGAGGACCCCAAGAGTGGCCGAATAGGCGGCAGTGTCCCTAAAAACGAACTGCAATCACTTGGGCTTCGCCTCGTACTTTCTGGGAACCATTTCGGGGCCCTCCAACACGGCATCGGATGACCGAAAGGGCCCTTCGAGGGCGCCAAGAAGGCTCTAAAGGCACCGAAAGAGCGTTGGAAGCGCTTGCGGTAACGGCAGCGGTGGAGACCCCAACAAGCGACGCCATTTCAAATTATAAGCGTGGTCCCCGAAGCCCCGAAGTCCCGACACTTCTTCCCTGGAACCAACTATGCACCCAAACATGCCCGCAACGCGCAATGCATCCCCAACGCGGTTCCCGCGGGGCCGACACAAGCGATTCATTTTCGTTTCGACGTCACGATGGTGGATGTTCCCTGGGGAAAATTTCCCGGATACGCGGCATGCATTTGGGAGCATACACAAAGCCAATCGGGTCGAAGGCGACTGCTGGCATTCAGACCGATGCGCGTAATCACGCGCAACACGGGAAACAACCCTGTCGAACGACAGTGTGCCCAACTTTCCCAGAGCCAGGCTTGTCTTGCTCTCACTCCTCCGACACCTCCTCATCCCCGCCCGCTGAAAGCCGCCGATCCAAGAACAGTCGCCCAGAGACATGCTCTTCTTGCTCCCCCTCCTCCGCCACCCCTCATCCCCGCCCACTGAATGCCGCCGATCCAAAAACTCTGAATATCCCGGCGCGCTTCTCGCAGCGCCCAATGGGATGCAAAACCTTGGACCTGCGCCCATCCCGCGGAGTGGGGCGCGAACGCGCCACAAACGCCGCTGCACCACTGGGAACAACCCGGAACATATGGCGCACATTCGCAATTTCAGAAGGTGGTCACCCTTCACCCGCGCGCCAACTGGCCCTCATTCTTGCCCTCGGTATTGCCCCTGTTCTCGCCCCCCCCGAAATTGGGGAACCTCCCGAGCAGGACTCGGCAAGTGAAGCGGGTTCACAAGGCCGCTCGCCCTGCCCGCCCCCATCTTCTCGTCCGCCGCCCGGGTCGATGCTGGAGAGGGCGCGGGGACCTCGGTCCTAGAACTACTGGTGATCTGACCCGTCGCGTTCAGCTCGCGATGGCGGGGGATACTGGGGGCACTATCGTCACTGTCGCCACTGTCGCCACTATCGTCAGCGGGGTAATCCTCCGGATGTCGGTGACGTCAGTCCGCGTTGAAGACGTTGAGACTGTGATTATCGTCAAACTTTTCCAATGTTTCATATGTTTTTTGAGCTTCCGCGTCGGTGAATGGGATATAACCACCGATGGGCGCGGCCGCCCGTCCGCCCGCGCCATCTGCGCGATCGAGGATCCAAGGACTCTGTCCATGATGGGGGCAGCGAGATGGGCGGTCAATCGGGCAGCTCCGACGATGCTGACTGTGAGCCGGGCAAGGGCATATGCGATGTTCCCTGCGAGCCTTGATCGGGTCTCGCATGAATGCCTGCTTTTCGTCGCTGCCCCTGCCGCGAGGTTCGGGCGCTTTGATGGCGCGGCCCCTCTCGTCGCGGATAACACCATGCTTTAAAGACAACCAGTGGCGAATCTGTGCCACTGCGCGGCCCTGCTCGATGAAATCGCTCACGCCGGCTTCGCCGATCTCTGCGCGCGGGCCCTGGTCGTCGAAAGACATTGGCGCGCCCCTTGCCAAAGGCGGCGCGCTCCTTTTCCCAGCCTGCATGGCTGGAGCTCGCACCGCACACAAGCTCGGCTGACTGAGCGCAGCCTTTGCCGTTGGAAACGCCGGCACCGCGAGAGCCGCTGCGGCCGCGACCAGGGCCGCCCCTGTCCGGGTTACCTGGCACGCCTGCTGCGTGGCGGGCCGCCGAGCTGCGGCCGCAGCGACTGCTCCCGTCGTCGCCCTTGTAGGGGCCGCCCGAGCCGATCGGGGCTTTCCCAGATTTACCCCACATCAAACATGCGTTGGCTTGGGTCTGTCCCCATCCCACTGCAGCCCGCTCCTCCTCCGAGAGTCCAAACGCCGTCGGGGCTGGGAGCGGGTGGAGGCGTGTCTGCCCGTGTCCGAACTGCTCCATTATTTCAGCGTCGGTGGCGGGTACGGTCTCCGCGTCGGACATGCAATCGCCTTCGTCGTCGTCGTCGTCGTCGGAATCTTCCTGCGCGTGTCCGCGCCAGCGCGTGCCGACCCAGTCCTCGATGGGGGCGTCGTAGAGCTCCCCACCCCCGTCGTGAAGGCACTCGGTGCAGCGCTCTACCGACATGGCAGCGTTGGCAAAGTGGGCCATCAAAACCAAGCAGAACTGGTTTGAGAGTAGAAAGGTTTGTCGAATTCGGGAAAGACAACGCAGTCAATGATATCCGCTTCGGAGTGCTCTGAGCCAAGAACTACGGATCCGCCGCCTTTTTTCCCGCCTCCCTCGAGGCACTGTGCTTGGAGATGTTTGTCGCTCCCACAGGCGTTGCACGTCATCCTTTCTTCCATCCTTATCCATTGGATGAAGCCTACGTCCCTTGCCCTTACCTGCTGTATGCCTACGACCGTAGCCTCGACCTTTACATCCTAGGATTAGGTCTTCAATGACGTAGTCGGTCAATCGAGCCAAGAACGTGGCGATGCCATTGCTATGCAATGAGCGGGTGCGTCTGCTACCTCTGCCGCTGCCCTTTCCTCTACGGGGGAAGACGCGACGCGCGGCCCGCCTGAGCCTCCAAACTGCTTTTGTTAGGCGGCTCCATCTTCTTTTGGCGCGATGATAGCCTAGGTCTGAAGATTGCGTAGCTGCGCCATCACCGGCAGGCAAATCTGACAAATTGAAATTTCCGGCGCCGGTAGAGAAGACAGCATCGATATCCGTACCAGAATCAAGTACGTCGTCATCTTGTTGGATGGGTGAGCCCTAGAGGGTAGCCGCGTCAGGTGGTGTGTAAAAGGCCGCTGACGGCCAACCCATGTTTGAACCTGACGCCGGTTCGTTGTTGTTGAGGGCGTCTTGGCCTAGCGTCGTGGACTCACTGGGCCGGCTCTCCGTTATTCCAGATGCTGTTCGGCATGGATGACGGTGTGTCGCTTATTTCGGCGTGGTGAGTGCCAGCGTTGCGTCCGCTGGAAATGCTCCCGATGTTTCCGAAGGGGCGCTCGGCGGGCCAGTAGTCAATCGATACACTCACCTCTGTCGATTCTGAAGTCGATGAGGCCTGTCCCTGAGGTGAGCTCATCCTCAAGGTTTTGAACTTTGGTGCTTAGTAGGTACATGGTGTATGTGACTCAATCGGTGCGTCCCCCCTGCACTGTGACACCGAAATTAGCGATGGCGAGCGGCACCCTCATGGCTAGCGTCCTAACCAATCCCCCTAGGTCGCGCTGTAATACAACTGCCCGTTGGGGTGGAAGAATATTTCCGCTCGTGGCGCTAAAACATGCGTGTACCTCGCGAACAACATCGCGGAATGGGTGCGTTACCTGCGGGGTCCCAGAACTGAGACCCCGAGTGCGTGTTTCATCCAGTCCTCCTCCTAGCATGTATGCAACGGCGAGGCGTAACACACACCCAGACAGTTTCAGACATCGCGACATTTACATCGTGCATGGTCATGTTGTATCTGGTGTTTTTAAGTTGCGTATTGTTGGATACTGTAGCGTCCGTAGGGTTGCGACTGGGTGTCTGGTTTGGCGTGGCCGTCAGCTTTCGGATAGGTA
>CAUYUJ010015704.1:574339-581839 GCA_963575745.1 Prorocentrum cordatum | reverse complement strand
TTCTGGAAGCGGCCCGACAAAAGAAATTGCTAAAAGGGGACAGGAGACATCGATACCCCATTACCCATTCATCGCCTGCCCCTGAGCCTGCCCCGCCTGATCCCCGCCCGGCCCCGGCGAAAGCCAACCCCGGCGAAAGCCAACCCCGGCGAAAGCCAACCCCGGCGAAAACCAACCCCGGCGAAAACCAACCCCGGCAAAAGCCAACCCGGCGAAAGCCAACCCGGCGAAAGCCAACCCCCTGCGAAAGCCAACCCCCTGCGAAAGCCAACCCCAGCGAAAGCCAACCACGGCGAAAGCCAACCCCGGCGAAATGAAGCCGGGCGAAACGAAGCCCGGCGAAACGAAGCCCGGCGAAAGCCAACCCCAGCGAAAGACATCCGTGCCCGTACACCCTCTGCACGCCGACACGCAGTCAGTCAGTCAGTCAGTCAGTGGCCGTGCATCCTGTGGACGCGTAGGCAAGAAAACACTGAAAAAGTTAGGGTGGTGCGCCAAATGCGTCCCTGAAGCAGTCAGAGCAGGGCAGTGCGCCAAACGCGCTGTGATGATGACGACGTGATGGGGTCGAGCATGTACAATATCACAAGTAAAATTACAACATTGCAAATACTTCTTCTGTCCACTGTTGTCTTGGTCGGCCTCTGCGCCAGTGGCGAACCCATTTTTTCGGCGGTCCGTCCACAACATAAACGAGTTGTCAACCTAAATCATTGCCTGGCCGCGCTGCAATCTTTTCGTACACATTTGTTTGTTTATCGCACAGAATGTCTGATAAGGGTTTTCATTCTGCCCGCTCCAAGACAGTAACGACACGCAGCGTCACGCGAATCACCTGGTTGCCGACCGGGCGTGTTGCGCTGCTGCGACTCCGAGTCGTCACCTCTCAAAGTCCAATCATCATCTCCCATGGCGTACCCTTGCCCCCCTCGCGCGTGTTGCGCTGCTGCGAGTGCAAGTCGTTACGGCTAAGTCCAGTCATGGTGGCCGATGGCGTACCCTTGCCACCCTCGCGCGTGTTACGCTGCTGCGAGTGCAAGTCGTTACCGCTAAGTCCAATCATGGTGGCCGTACCCTTTCGCCCCTCGCGCGTTGCGCTCCTGCGAGTCCAAGTCGTCACGGCTAAGTCCAACCATCGTCGCCGATGGCGCACCCTTTCCCCCTCGCGCACCTATCCGTGGCGCGCGCCGGAAAAAGGAAGCGCTTTGGGTGTAGAGCGAGCGGACTGGCCTTCTGCAGAGGAACAGAACGCATGCACGAGGCACTTCCTGGGCTGGCGCTGGCGCGCAAAAGCGCGCCTGGGGGCGGCGCGGGAGGCGCCGACAAGGGGCGTCCAGCGCCGCTCCAAGGAGTCTGTACGGACCTCCGGAGGTTGACGTTTGTGCAGCTTCTGGGCCCCCCCATTCTACGAAGGTCCTTCCCCGCCCCTCAGAAGATGTGGGGCGCGTGGTCCCCAGGCTGGCGGGCCCCTTCTAAGAAGCCCTCCCCCTGCCTTCACAGGAAGGCCGCGCCGCTGATCTCGCTCGCGCGCGGTCCTCTCGCGCGAGCGACGCTGGACCTGTTCTGGAGCGCGTTCTGAGCCAGACTTCGCGGCGGGCCCATCGAGTATGCTGTCTCAGGGGCTCTGGCAAGCGGTGATCGACGACGGGGAGCAGGAGGGAATGGAGGGAGGGGGGACGATGAGACATGGGATGAAAGGCAGGGGATGTAAGAGCCACTTACCCCGCTTACTAGTTCCTTCAAGATGGCCTTCGTAGAGGTCGGTCGAAGCGACGGGGGGCCCCACCGAAGGTCCAGAAGTTGGGGACCAAACAGTGACACAAGCATAACAATTCGAAGGTCCGCGCGGCCTTCTCGGATCGGCGCTGGACCCCCCTCCCTGGCGCGCGGAGCGCGCCAGGGGCGGCTCCGGAGGCGCCGCCAGGGGGCCCCAGCGCCGATCCAAGAAAGCCGCGCGGACCTGCGAGTTTTAATGCTTCTGTCACTGTCTGTTCCCCCACGGAGAGGCGAAGGATCCCCCGGACAAACGTGCTCGCAGCGACTGTCACGAGAAATGAAGGCCCTGGTGCAAACAGGCCCTGGAGCCCAGGGATCCTCACCCCCAGGGCCAGCGGCCAACGCTTTTCCATGCCGAGCCGCCTCTGCTGCCAGCCTCGGGCCAAGGGGAGGGCCGTGGGGTCCCGCAAGCGGCGAAGAGAACCTGCCTCGAGGGCCCCTCCTTTGGAGGCCTGGACATGGGCACTAAAACCAACACCAGCACAGGGGTCTTTCGCAGGGGAGGATGATCCTAGACTTTGATGTTGGTGGTAGTCTTTCGGCTACCTGGGAAGCCCGATCATTACCACCATGACTGAATCCCACTAGCCTTCTGGGCGTCGGTCGTTTAGGGAGTTTCCTCTTCCACCCCTCCTTCTTCCCCTTCGGGGATGGGTTTACCACTGCTCCCTATTAATATACACCCCCTCCCCCAGGCGACTGGGAGCCAACCCGAGTCCATGAGGGCCCCCCCCCAGAATCCCTAGGAACAACAAAAAACACTACAAAACACACTCTGCCGTAACATTCGGAGCATGCGCAGCGAACCCGATGCGGCCTCCCCCCACCATCCCTGTCAAAAAACAATACAGAATACATTTGGCGGCGGCTGCGGCGGCTGCGGCGGCTGCGGCGAGGGCAGCGGCGGCGGCGGCTGCGGGGGCGGCGGCGGTGGCGGCGGCGGCGGCGGGGGCGGCGGCGGCGGGGCGGCGGCGGCGGCGGCGGCGGCGGGGCGGCAGCGGTGGCGGCAGCGGTTCGGCGGCAAGCGGCTGCGGCGGCGGCGGCGATTCGGCAGCAGGCGGGCGGCGCGGCGGCGCGCGGGCGGCGGGCGGCGGCGCCGGCGGCAGCAGCGCGGCGGCGGCGGCGGCGCGGCGGCGGCGGCGGGCGGCGGCGGCGGCGGGCGGCGGCGGCGGATTCGCCCCCAGTAGCTGCCCATCCAAAGACGACTGCTGCGTATGCTGAGGCTCGGGCCAAGCTCGGGTGCTGCGTATGTGTTGGGAGGGCGGGTGGGAGTGAGCGAGACGGCTTGCGGGCGGGGAGGGCGTCCTGACCCCTCCCCCTCCCCCCTCCCCATGGACCTGGACAAGAGATTTCGCGAGGTGTCGGAGCGTCCAAAGCGGCCTCGGCGAGGAAGCCAAAATCAGTGGTTTTATCATGGTTTTGGCCCCATGTTGGCCTCCTGAGGGGGAGACCCTAATTAGTGCCCCCCCCTCCTGTGATCGATCTTACCCAAGATGGCCCAAAGATGGCCCCCAAGGCTCCCAAGGATGCCCCAAGAGGGCCCCAAGAGGTGGCCGAGAAACCCCAAAAGGCCCGCAGGATGCCCCCAACAGGCCCCCAAGAGACCCCCCAGAGGCCCCAAGAGACCCCCCAAAAGCACCCAATATGCTCCAAGAGGCCTCGGCGAGCATGCCAAATCATTGAATTTACTCAGGTTTTAGCCACATGTTGGCCTCTTGGGGGGGCACTGATTCAGATGACTCCAAGGGCGCCTGGGAGAGCCCAAGATGACCTCCAAGATGGCTCAAGATATCCCAAGGTGTCTCATAATGGCTCCCACAATGCTCCAAGATGCCCTAAGACCGCTCCAAGACGGCTCCCAGTGGCTAAAGAGCTCCTCCAGGAGGCCCCGAAGAGGCCAAAACCCGAGAAACGTCATGTGTTTGGCGTTCTCGCCTTTTCGCTTCCGATGGCCATCCGAGGCCTCAAGATGGCTCCAAGATGGCCCAGAGGGCTCCAAGAAAGGCTCCAGAGAGCTCCAGGACGGTCCCAAGAGCGCCTAAGAGCGCTCCAAGAGCGCCCCAAGACGCGATTGTTTGGGCTCCCGAGGGGCAACGCAAACTAATGCTCGCTTCTTGTTTGATCGATGTCCCCCAAGATGGCCCCAAGAGCGCTCCCAAGGCTCCCAAGAGCGCTTCAAGAGGGCCCCAAGAGGCGCCCAGGAGGCCCCAACAGGCGCCCAAGAGGCCTCCAAGATGCTCACAAGAGACCCCCAAGAGGCCCCAAGAAGCTCTCCGAGGCACCCAAGACGCTCCAAGAGGCCGCCGCTGGGGGACCCTTCCTGTGTATGCTGCCCACTTCCCTGATCGAGGCAATTCCTCTGGGCATCGTTTCTGGATGGACTGGTGGGGTTAACTTTTTTGGTCGCAGCCGCAGGCGAGAGCGCAAGCGGCGAGTCGTAAGTCCGAGGCGCGGGCCTACTAATTAAAACAGAAGCAAGCTAGAGCGGCGTAACCTAAACAACTAGCTGCCTAAGCGTCGCCTCAGGTAGGCTGCAGACTGGTGGGTTTTTTTGGGGGGGGCCGGCGGCTCCGAGGCGGCGGACAGGGAGCGGAAGGCGTCGTCTGGGACAGCAGGCGAGGCTAATTGGCTACAACAGGCAACACACCTGCAGTGATAAAACTGGTTGGGTTACGCGAAGCGTCTAGAATTCGGGATCACCACCCCTCGGTGGAGGCACGCCGCCGACACTGGTGCTGGTGTCAACCTCTAGGCCTCCGACTCCTGCACGCTGGCCTCCCTCGCGCGCCGTCCTCGCGCGCGAGCTGGATGCGCGCGCCAGACTTCTCGCGGACCTCGTTGAGGCTGGCGCCTGCGTGGGGAGTCTGGCCGCCCGCCGCCCCACGAGAAAGGGGGGAGAGGGCGCCGAGGTGAGGTTTCATCGCAAGCATGACTGCGGTGCCGCAGACCCCCCCTTTATCCCCTGCCCGCTGTTTTTTTTCCAGCGGGGCCAGCCAGTAGCTGACAGAGATGGACAAGAAGCGAGCCTGCACTCGCCATTGCTCGGACGTCCATTCCCCGTGCATTTTTCGCCTTCGTGCGTGTAGTCTTCGCCGGATGGCCTCAAATGCTCCTCAATGGTCCTTGCCAAGAAAAACACACACGTCCGAGCGATGCCAAGTGCTGGTCATCGGGGGGCGTGAGGCCCACTAGGGGGTGCGAAAAGCTGGTGAAGGGGGGGGGCGTCAAATCGGCGATGGGGGCGCGGAGTTGGCGTCGACAGTGGCGACGACGACGACAACGTCGACAGCGGCGACGACGACGACGACAACGGCGACGACGACGACGGCGGCGACGGCGGCGACGGGCCGCGGAAGCGGTGACGGGGTGGGTGGCAGAGATGGCGCGGAATCGGCGGGGGGATCAAGACGAACGCCGGGTGAGGGTGTCGGATGAGACATCAGCTACACGCAAAAATGACCTTAGGAAAAAGTGACCTTCAGTGCGCGGCTTAAGGGGGGGGGCGAAGGGGCCAAACCCAGACGCGCAATTAGCTGCTATCGCATCGCGCTCGGCGGTCGGAAGGACCCCGATGAATCTGTACCGGAAAGCACTCTGGCGAAGTGTCACTCTTACGTCTAGTCGAAGGAGAGGTCGGAAACCTGAGAAAACCGCCAAGTTTCGAGGACCCATCGGACGCCGCGGCCGTTTTAAAGGCGTTCCGCGGAAAAAAAAAGTATCCCGGCAAAGCAACCTAACAGCGATGTGTAGAAGAATATCTGAAAGCATTCCGCTTAAGATTCAGATGAAAATCCAGTTGTAGAATTCTGCTGTTCTCGCAGTCGTAGTCGCATTCGCGATGACAGTCGCAGCGGCAACGGCAGTCGCAGTCACAGCCTCAGCCTCAGCCTGCCTCAGCCTCAACCTCAGCCTCAGCTTGCTTCAGCCTCAGCCTCAGTCTGCCTTCAGCCTCGGCCTCAGCCTCAGCCTGCCTCAGCCAGCTGCATCAGCCTCAGCCTCAGCCTGCCTCAGCATCAGCCTGCTTCAGCCTCAGCCTCAGCCTGCCTCAGCCTCAGCCTCAGTCTGCTTCAGCCTCAGCCTCAGTCTGCCCTCAGCCTCGGCCTCAGCCTCAGCCTGCCTCAGCCTCAGCCTGCCTCTGCCGCAGCATCAGCCTGCCTCAGCATTCAAAATCACGCCCAGGAATGGAGTTCTGGGAACTAATGGAACACGAAGTGGCCTACAGTTGGCTCCGGGCATTCAAAATCATGCCCAGGAATGGAGTTCTGGGAACTCGAAGACCACGAAGTGGCCTACAGTTGGCTCCGGGCATCCAAAATGTGGCCCAGGGAATGGAGTTCTGGGAACTCGAAGACCACGAAGTGGCCTACAGATGGCTCCGGGCATTCAAAATCATGCCCAGGAATGGAGTTCTGGGAACTCGAAGACCACGAAGTGGCCTACAGTTGGCTCTGGCATCCAAAATGTACGCCGGGAATGGAGTTCTGGGAACACCAGAGCGATTGTGCTGAGGATGTCACACAAGCGAGCTCGGCTCGCGGCAGCCGCGCGGCAGCTGTCCGGGTCCCGCTTGGCGCGCCTGTGGGTCATCTGCTGCTCCGCTTTGAGACACTAGAACATCAGCAAGAGCTTTCATTAGTTTATCCCGGCAAAGCAACCTAACAGCGATGTGTAGAAGCATATCTGAAAGCATTCCCCTTAAGATTCAGATGAAAAATCCAGTTGTCGAATTCTGCTGTTCTCGCAGTCGTAGTCGCATTCGCGATGACAGTCGCAGCGGCAACGGCAGTCGCAGTCACAGCCTCAGCCTCAGCCTGCCTCAGCCTCAGCCTCAGCCTGCCTCAACCTCAGCCTGCCTCAGCCTCAGCCTCAGCCTGCTTCAGCCTCAGCCTCAGTCTGCCTTCAGCCTCGGCCTCAGCCTCAGCCTGCCTCAGCCTCAGCCTGCATCAGCCTCAGCCTCAGCCTCAGCCTGCCTCAGCATCAGCCTGCTGCAGCCTCAGCCTCAGCCTGCCTCAGCCTCAGCCTCAGTCTGCTTCAGCCTCAGCCTCAGTCTGCCTTCAGCCTCGGCCTCAGCCTCAGCCTGCCTCAGCCTCAGCCTGCCTCAGCCTCAGCATCAGCTTGCCTCAGCATTCAAAATGTGGCCCGGGAATGGAGTTCTGGGAACTCGAAGAACACGAAGTGGCCTACAGTTGGCTCCGGGCATTCAAAATCATGCCCAGGAATGGAATTCTGGGAACTCGAAGATCACGAAGTGGCCTACAGTTGGCTCGGGGCATCCAAAATGTGGCCCGGGAATGGAGTTCTGGGAAGTCGAAGAACACGAAGTGGCCTACAGTTGGCTCCGGGCATCCAAAATGTGGCCCAGGAATGGAGTTCTGGGAAGTCGAAGAGCACGAAGTGGCCTACAGTTGGCTCCGGCATCCAAAATGTGGCCCGGGAATGGAGTTCTGGGAAGTCGAAGAGCACGAAGTGGCCTACAGTTGGCTCCGGGCATTCAAAATGTGGCCCGGGAATGGAGTTCTGGGAAGTCGAAGAGCACGAAGTGGCCTACAGTTGGTTCCGGGCATTCAGAATGTGTCCCGGGAATGGAGTTCTGGGGGGTCGAAGAGCACGAAGTGTGTGACTGTTGGCTTAAAACGATTTCTGCGGCACCCTGTCCGGCACCCGCCCAGACCCCCCTGTGGAGTCATCTGCTGCTCTCTTTTGACCCTACTAGAAACCTATCAG
>CAUYUJ010015704.1:414121-574239 GCA_963575745.1 Prorocentrum cordatum | reverse complement strand
TAGTCGTAGAGTTAGTCGTAGTAGTAGTAGTAGTAGTAGTAGTAGTAGTAATACAGGTAGTAGTAGTAGTAGTAGTAGTAGTAGTAGAAGTAGTAGTAGTAGTAGTAGTCGTAGTAGTAGTAGTAGTAGTCGTAGTCGTAGTTGTGGTCGTAGTCGTAGTCGTAGTCGTGGTCGTACTCGTGGACGCAGTAGTAGTAATAGTAATAGTAGTGATAGTAGTAGCGGTAGTAGTAGTAGCAGTAGTAGTAGTAGTAGTAGTAGTAGTAGTAGTAGTAGTAGTAGTAGTAGTAGTAGTAGTAGTAGTAGTAGTAGTAGTAGTAGTAGTAGTAGTAGTAGTAGTAGCGTAGTAGTAGTAGTAGTAGTAGTAGTAGTAGTAGTAGTAGTAGTAGTAGTAGTAGTAGTAGTAGTAGTAGTAGTAGTAGTAGTAGTAGTAGTAGTAGTAGTAGTAGTAGTAGTAGTAGTAGTAGTAGTAGTAGTAGTAGTAGTAGTAGTAGTAGTAGTAGTAGTAGTAGTAGTAGTAGTAATAGAGTAGTAGTAGTAGTAGTAGTAGTAGTAGTAGTAGTAGTAGTAGTAGTAGTAATAATAGTAGTAGTAGTAGTGGTAGTGGTAGTAGTAGTAGTAGTAGTAGTACTTGTAGTAGTAGTAGTAGTAGTAGTAGTAGTAGTAGTAGTCGTAGCAGTAGTAGTAGCAGTAGTAGTAGTGGCAACAATTGCACGCAGCGCTTGGGATAACACGGTCGTGTGGACTGCGCGGCGGCTGGAAAAGAAAATCGTCGTCATCATCATCATCATCATAATCACCATCATCCCCATCATGGTCGTCATCGCTCTACACGCAAGGACACGTGCAGGCGGATAGTCATTATCATCATCATCATCATCATCATCATCAACATAAACATATTCATCGTCATCGGTCTCTGCAAACTGACGTCCATACGGGCATATTCTCAAAATGTCCCCCCTGGGTGCTCCGAAACTGGGGTTTTGGAGGCACGATGATCCTCCCCAAACATCTCGGCGAGGCTCTGTTGCACTTCCACTTGCGTGCCAGAGGTCCGTGGTCGCTGTTCCACTTCGGAGGTCCTCGGCGTGTGCGCTCTCGTTCTGGTGTATTTGTTGCACATGATTCTGATCGTTCTGACATACATGTAGCCGGTGAAGCATCCTTGCAATATGTTAACTTCTTTCTTCTTCTCTCAAATTGCGCAAAAGGCCGGACCGCACACGTGCCCGGTGCGGAGGAGGAGGAGCAGGAGAAAGAGGAGGAGGAGGAGGAGGAGGCAGGCTGAGGCTGAGGCTGTGACTGCGACTGCCGTTGCCGCTGCGACTGTCATCGCGAATGCGACTACGACTGCGAGAACAGCAGAATTCGACAACTGGATTTTCATCTGAATCTTAAGGGGAATGCTTTCAGATATGCTTCTACACATCGCTGTTAGGTTGCTTTGCCGGGATAATTTTACTATGGTGTTGGCCCCATTTTGGCCTTCTGAGGGGGCAGCGCTAATTAAAACTCCCCTCTTCTTTCAAGCCAAAATCATTGATTTGATGGCCCCAAGAAGCGCCCAGGAGGCACCAAGAGGCCCCAAGATGGCCCCAAGAGGCCCCTAAGAGAATCCCAAACGGCCCAAAGAGGCCCCCCCGAGGCACCCAAGACGCCGAAAAGCCCATCAGGACGACCCTCTACTCGCCTGGGCGTCGTTTCTGGACGGGCAGGAGGAGGGGCCCTAACGACTCGCACCAGGACGAGGGGCCCGAACAACTCACACCACGAAAAGCCTGAACGACTCACACCAGGACGAAGAGCCCGAACGACTCACACCACGAAGAGCCCGAACGACTCACACACCAGGAAGAAGGGCCCGAACGACTCACACCAGGACGAGAAGCCCGAACGACTCAAACCACGAGGAGCGCTTTCTCTCCCTCTTCCCCGCCTCGTCCTTCCCCCGCTCCCACCACAAGGAGGATGTGCAAGGAGGCGGGAGGAAGGAGGAACAGGGGAGACATGCGGGGGCAGGCGGAAACACGCCGAAAAAAAAGACTGTCGGCATGCTTCGCTAGAGTTGCCGTTTTGAGATGGGCTGGTGGGGATACGCGAAGCGTGAAATGTTACAAGTCTTTCCTTTCGCTTAAACATGGTCGCGTGCTCCATCGCAGAATTGGCGCAGTCAGTTCGCAACTTCAGCTGGCGCGGGCGCGACCAACGATCCGAATTGTTTCGCGCAAATCCCATGCAAGTCTCCTAGCCCGTGCGCGCGCCCGTGGAATGTAAATGCGCGAAACAGATCTGCGCGAAGAAAGCCTCGCACCTGTGTCTCGCAAATGCCGGCATGCCGATTGCCACCCTATGCAGGCCGTTCCTCCCTCTGGCAGAACCGCAATGACAATTTCGCGGAAAAAAAACCAAAACACCTGTCTGGAAAATGTTCAAATGCCCCTCAGGCGTCTCAATGCGATGCGATCCCCCATTCGAACGCACACGGACTCGCTCACGCATTGCAAGGGATAGAGGCCCAAAGAGAAATTTATTTACCCATCAACGACTTGGCATATTCGAATGCGTTTTCTTTCCCTGCTGCAGTGGTCGCGTCTTCTTCTTTCAGCGCAGCGACTAACCGCTGCTTGGTGTCGCAATGATTGATGGGATCACCGATCTCGCTATGTTCGCCACAACAAATTTCAAACATGAGCCGCTCTGGGCACGAACTTTGTCTGTCGGGGCTTCTCTTGAAGCCGCAGCTTGCACTTGCTTCGCCCGCAGCTGGGCTGCAAGCAGAGCGCCTGCATTAGCGCCGGCCTTCGTTGCCGCAGCGCCACTGGTTGAACCAGTGGACGTTGGCGTAACTGTGGCTACCTTGTCCAGAACTAGTTTGCCCTCTCCGGCGCGCTTACGTTCGCTCGCGTTCATACCCGGCGCGCGGGCCTCATTTCGCACTGCCGCTTTAGGACCGACAGCTGGCTTGAACCCCCCCCCGGCATTCGACGGAATTCCGTCGGCGAGCGTCGATCCGGCACACTATTGAAATTACCTGGATCCCAAGATTTGGGCAGAACCATGTCATTTATTGAACGCTGAGCCTCCTGGCATATACCAGCAGCTCATTTTTGGGCGCGCTCGCATTGCAATCCCAGTGCCAATGCTAAATTCTTCGGGAGCGGCGCGGCATCAAATAGGCGCGCGTCCGCCCCCCCCCCCCCCCCCCATTTCTGATAACTTCGCACGCCGCCCGGTTGTCTTCCAAGAGAAGACATTTTGGGGTCCGCCGCACCAACATTTCCCGCAATCGCAACGACGCCACTTGTTCAGTTCGCAGAGCCAGGTCGACAGCCGCAATGTCAGCTTCCAACGTGCCGTGGCAAACACAAGTCTGCCTCCTAGATGCCATGCTCTGGGTGGCCCTCGCTCAAGGCCCCTGGATGATCTGATGGCCGGCGCTGGCGCTCCGAAGTGCACGCGCATTACTTGCCAGATCTGCATCGGACTATTGCTTGATTTGAATCATGGAGAGGTCGCCCCCGAACCATGAAACCATGCTGAAATCGAGTACCGTTGCGATGTGGCTTATCAATATAAGCAAATCCACGTCCCCCTGTTCAGTCC
Source organism: Prorocentrum cordatum (assembly GCA_963575745.1). Taxonomy (NCBI): domain Eukaryota; class Dinophyceae; order Prorocentrales; family Prorocentraceae; genus Prorocentrum; species Prorocentrum cordatum. Next base: position 570,633 of record CAUYUJ010015704.1, on the reverse strand, counting down.
GCTTTGTCACGCCACTTGCTGCGTGGCAAACGACTCGTGCGAGGTCATGACTCATGTCTCGCCAGCCGAGCCCCGCGCATAATTCCCTACCTAGGCTCTGCCTAGAAGTTTCTTACTCTGTTTGCTTGAAGGCCGGGCAGTGTAAAACGCCCCGGGCGGTTCCCCCAGCCCCCGCCCCGCGGTTCCCCCAGTTGTGCCCCCTGGGTTCCCCTAGCTAGCTCAGCTTAGCTTAGCTTAGCTTACCTTACCTTACCTTAGCTAAGCTTAGCATAGCTGAGCGTAGCCTAGCCTAGCCTAGCTTAGCTTAACTTAAGCTTAGCTAAGCTTAGCTTATCTCATCTTAGCTTAACCTAGCTTATAGTAGCTGAGCCAGCCTAGCTGAGCTTAGCTCAGCTTATCCCATCGTAGTTTAGCTTAACTTACCACATCGTAGCTTAGCTCATCTTAGCTTAGCTTAGCTTAGCTTAGTTTACCTTAGCTTAGCTTTAGGTTCGCTTAGTTTGGCTCAGCTGATCTCATCTCAACTTAGCTTTGCTTAGCTTAGCTCAGCCTACCTCATCGTCGCTTAGCTTAGCGTAGCTTAGCTTAGCATAGCCAAACATAACATAGCATACCCTAGCATACCCAAGCATAGCCTAGCGCAGCATAGCATAGCGCAGCAAAGCATATAATAGCATAGCAGAACATCAAAGCAAAGGCAAATCAACAGCAGCAACAGCAGTGCTGAACAGCATGCTGGCGCTGGGTGCGCAGCAAAGCACTGCTGAACAGCCTGCAGCAGTGGCGACCACAAACATTTGTTTGAAAATCAAGCAACAGCACAAAACAATCAACACAAAAGCAAGACCGAAAGCAAAAGCAAGAAAAAGGCAAGGCAAGGCAAAGCAAAAACAAAACCAATGCGACAGTGTAGATGTATGTTTAGATGTAGGTGTAGGTGTAGATGTTGATGTAGACGTAGGTGTAGATGTAGGTGCAGATGTAGATGTAGATGTGAGTCTCGCTGTTGATGTTAGTGTGGATGTAGATGCAGGTGTAGATGTTGAAGCAGCTTTCGGATTATATATAGATGCTGCTTTCCTAGATCCTCCAACTCCTAGGTAGGGTCGCGCTGGGATAATTGTCATCAACACTTCGTCGCAATTTGTTGCGACATGCCAAACAATTCACGGTTCTGCGGCGTCGTGTCCGATGGCCCCGCGGGCAGCCCGGGAACTATAATTTCTTCGTCATGAGGGCCTGCGGTGGCGGGAACACTGAATGCCTCCGCCAGCGCCTGCTCGGCCGGCGGGATAACGTCCCCTCGGGGACCCCCCTGCCCATCCTCGAGGTCCATGAATTCCGGTCCGAAGGGCGCCCCCGCTGATGGGTTAGTTTTGGGGCCCGCATGTGTCAGCTGGGCATGGAGAGGGATGCAGAATTGAAAGAAGTCTGTCACATCATACTCAATGACCTGCACTTCCTTGGTTGGCTGGGGCTTATAGGGCCCATTGAGATGCGGGGCATTCTTGTGAGATCCCTCGCCCGCTACTTCCCCCGCTGCATTCGCCCCCCGAATCGTCGACGGACGTCTTTTTCTGCGTTGGCGGCGGCGGATCACCGCGCCATTCCCCAGCCTATTTCCATGTATTTTGAAGGGCCAGACATTTTGACTTCGCCAGCGCGCATAATCAAGGACAACTTCATTTTTGCATTACAATAACATCTGCGCCAGGGGCTGCATGTGACAAGCCCCTTCAACATTACATGGCTCTCACAGTGCTGCCCCCAGTGCCCTCCAAATCAAGATGGCCATAAAGTGAGAGTATCAACGGGCAGACCGATTCCCCACGCGCAGCCGAGATCATGGCCACCCTTCTTGCGGCAACCAAATCCAAGTAGGAGCCCCACCCAACATGGACTTTGCATATGCCTGTTTGGCATCGGCCCGTTGTGTTTCATGCCCTTCAAACACCCGAGAGAGCGTGATCCACCGCCTCTTTACGGTGGAAAATCCCCCCCCCCTTCTTCCTCCGCAACCCGCCCCCCCCCCGCCCCTTCGAAAATCCCCCCCCCCCCCTGCTGCCCCCCCTCCCCCCCGCGCGCTTCCCCCCGGCAAACGTGGTTCCACAACCGGTTCGAACCCTCCCCCGCCAGAAAACCGACGGGTGCCGGTTCAAACCCCGCCCCCCCCCCCCCCCCCCACACACACACACACACACACACACACACACACACACACACACACACACACACACACACACACACACACACACACACACACACACACACACACACACACACACACACACACACACACACACACACACACACACACACACACACACACACACACACACACACACACACACACACACACACACACACACACACACACACACACACACTCACCGCCGGCAAACGACTCCCGGGCCCCCCGCCGCCGCCCGCACCGCCCCCCCACGCCTCCCACTTCAGACGCCGACCCCCCCCCCTGAATCTGGAGAGGGGCCAAACCGCTCAACCCGGAGCAAGTGAAATTTGCAGATGTGTGAAATGTCTTGATGATGGCGCTGAATGCCTCGTCGTCTCGGGCCCCTCTCGGGGCCGCATGTAACGGGACGTGCACCCGACGCACTGAAAATCCACGGGTTACATCAGAATCCGCGCGCGTGGAACGGGGCCACGGGATCCGAATCGCCAAGGGGGCGGCTATCATCCGCACATTGAAGGACATTCTGTGGACCCACGAGGGAGTCCCAATCTACAGATTAACCGAAATTGCACGACGCGTACACGACGCAGGCCTAACCCGCAGAATTTCAAAATCTGTGGATTTGGAACAGGTCGGGCCTGAGGGGGAACGATTGACGAGGGCGCCCGCAACACGCAGAGTGGCGTAGTCTGCGTCCAAGATGGCGTTTGTTTTGCGGTCATCCAAGATGACAGGATTTCAGGCCCCCACCGGCATCCAACTCCCACCACCGTCCCCGCTGTCCCCGCCAGCGCCCCAGCCGCTGTCGCATTTTCCCCACCACTGTCCCCGACGCTGTTCCCGCCGCGGCCCCGTTCTCCCCGCTTTCCCCACCACTGTCCCAATGTCCCCACTGTCCGAGCTGCCTCGCTGTCCCACTGCCCCCACTGCCCCCGCCGCTGCCCCCGCTGTACCTCTGCCCCATTGTCCCACCACCGTCCCCGCCGCCACTGTCCCCACCGCTGTCCCGCTGCCCCCGCGCCGCTGTCCCCGCCGCCACCGTGCCCACCACTGCCCCGCAGTCCCCACCACTGTCCCACTGTCCCCGCCGTTCCCACCATTGTCCCCGCTGCCCCCACCAGCGCCACCACCAGTGTCTCGCTGTCCCCGCTGCCCCCACCGCTGTCCCACCACGGCCCCGCTCCCGATTGTCCCCGCTGCCCCCACCACTGTCCCACTGCCCCCACTGTCCCCGCCGCTGTCCCACTGTCCCACTGCCCCCGCCGCTGTCCCACTGTGCTGCCCCACTGCTACCATTGTCCCCACCGCTGTCCCGCTGTCCCCACTGCTCCCGCCGCTCTTCCCGCTGCACTCCTGTCCCACCACGGTCCTCACCACCGCCTTCGCCGCTGTCCCCACCACTCCCGCCCCCGCCGCTGCCGCGCCGCCCCCGCTGCCCCCGCCGCTGCCCCGCTGCCCCCTCACCGCTGTCCCCGCCGCCACTGCCCCCGCCGCTGTCCCATTGTCCGCGCCGCTGTTCCATTGCCCCCACACCATTGCCCCCGCCACCACCGCCACCACCACTGCCCCAGTATCCCCACCACTGTCCAACTGTCTCGAGGCCGGCGGCGAGGGAGGGGGCGGGGTCGAACCAGCAGGGACCCCCCCCCCTGTTCATGATGGACTGGGGGAGGGGGGCGAGGGGGGGCTCGAACCGGCTGTGACCACCCTCGGTTTTCGATGGGTGGGGGGCGGGGGGGGGGTTGGGACCCCCCCCCCCATTTTTCCGCCAGCAGCGGTAGAATACGCTCTTTCAAACAACCTGCGCGCGTCGGCCACCTTGCTTGCGCGCGTCGCGGCAGGGCTACTCGAGAGTTCCTGGGAGAGCGCAGCGTCCACATTCTGATCTCTAACCTCAGACCCGTCAAAGATAACTCCCCTTTGAGCGCGCGACTCTTGTGACCTTCTGGCATTTCCGAATCCTCATTAGTTTGGGTCGCAAATAATCGCCCGACGTGTGAAGTCTTACTCTGCAAACTATTGATGACTTCGTTGCATGATTGAACTTGGCTCTCGTCGCAATCACACTCAGCCCGCAGGGCCTGAAGAGCCCCCGGCTGAACTGCTGCATTCATTGATCAACGACAGTGGGGATCACAAAACACCCCGACTGAGTCGGCAGCCGGATCGCCCCGTGCGAACGCCTGGATTATGTCAGCCAAAGGATTGTAGCAGCCCTGCAGACCCAACCTTTTCTTTCTCTCTGCGCGGCTATCCATGGGAAGATGATGACTGGAGCGGCGTTCTGGGCGCGCGACGCCGCTACGCGGCGGCCGCCCGGCCCGCGGCCCGGCGGGCCCTTTTCGGGCGGGGGGGGGCCTCAGGGGCGATGGTCGTCCCAGGTTGAACCTGCGCGTCGCCGCCCTGGAGGATCGCCCCCCCCCGCAGCGTTGGTTGCCGCCAAGCCATCTGACTCCGTGTCGGAGTCCGATAACAGCTCCACAATCGTCAACGCATGGGCTGCTGCGGGGCAAACATTCTCCAGCTACAGCAGCGCTGGCTGTTGCGCTTCGTGCTGCCCTCGCAACCGTGATCACTATTTCTCGTGAATGTGCCAGACGTGGCCCCGCGTCTTCAACTGCGAAAAGTCATGCACGTTCGGCGCTGTTCTTCTTTATGGCACGGCTGCGTTCTCCGCTGGGACCCTGCGCCACGCGCGGTCGCCTGCTGGAACGCGCGCCCCAGGACCCGTAGATCCAGGGATGTGTTTCAGGAGCTGACTGCCGCAATGCGGGTCCTCGCCTCGCATGGAGAATCGCAAATCTGATCGGAAAAGAGGACTGCGCGCGCTGCGCGCGCCCTTCGCACACGCCGTTGCCGGCAATTTCTAACGCACTTTGCCCGCGGACCATCCAGAGACACATTGCTCGTCCTCACGACATTCCTTCGCGCCCAAATGAGTGGCGCGGGCGAATCGTCGCCCTGGCGCCGAGCCCCCCCCCCCCCCCGGCACCGCGACATGCACGTGAGAAATGCGATGTTATCTCCAATTTCTATTCGGCAGAGCGAAGACCTAGCTCCCCTCCCGTTTCCTCTGAAGCACCCCGCTGATGATCGGATCCGTCTACCACTAAGGACCCTTCGATCGGTCGCGGACCCCCTGGGCCCTCATCATCACATGGGTCTTCTGGGTCGGATTCTATTTCGGCCTCGCCTCTCCCATCTGTCGCAGAAGGGGGCGGTGGCGGAATGGGATGATCGAATAATTCGCCATCGTCGGTCTGCGCGAGCAGCTGAGCTGTCCACGGCCGGTCGAGCTCGGCTGGAAGAGCTCTCAGCTGCATCTATGGGCGGCACTCTCGTCACTGTAATTTGGGCGATGGCCTTTTCGAATGCGTCTTTCGCGGGGAACCCGGGGGTTTTCGGGCCTCCGCAATCGGATCAATAATATCACTGTAAACTGGTTCAGATTTCTCAGTGAGCAGCCGAGCGCCATCAGGCCTGCGCCCGGCCAGACCTTCGAGCGGCCCCAAAGGGGCAGCGCAACGCAACTTTCTGGTCTTAAGATCTCCCCCGCTTCGTGCGCATGCCAAAGATGCGCCCCCCTTGAAACATAACGCCACCTGTCTTGGCCACTCAGCATCGAGATTCGAGCGGCGGCGCGTGGCGAATGAGAGGGGGCAGGAAGAAGAACGGCGACAAAAAAATGATCCGCACCGCGTTTGCCAACTAGATGCCCCTTCCCCCTTCCTTGCCCTTTCTAATATTTTAGGAGAGACAAAAATATCGCGCGTCGCGAGCCCGGAACGGCGGCGGCAATCCGGCGGCGCTGAGTTATGCGCGGGTGCCCATCTGGACGATCCCGCTCGATCTGTCAGCGACTGCAGTGAGCATCTGGTTGCCTGGGATGGCGTCGCCGCGTGCGCTGCGAAGTCGCCGGCCTTCATGCGCGGGCCCACGAGCGCCGTGCGCAACGCAAGCAATATTTCGATTATCCCCCCGGGGTTTTAAAGTTCATACAGAAATTGCACGCGTGGGCCGTCGACTTGCCACGGGCGCCCTGCGCAGTAGTGAAATTCGAAAACCGATCGTGAGATGGCCCGCGCGCAGTTTCCCCGTGGAGTCCCCGCGATAGCTCATCAGCCGTAAGCCAGCGATCCACGGTGGTAGGATGTCCGAATGGAGGGTCGGAGCACGGCCTGGGGACTTTTAGCCCTCTGTTTTGGCTCTTGCGGTGCTGCAATCAAGGGGCCCTCGCCAGTCCGCGCGTTTCCAAATGAAAGGATTACGACGGAGATGCGTCGCAAGATGTCGGGCGGAGACTGCGTCTTTCTTCGGGCGCTCGGCATTCGACATTTCAACGCCTACCGCTCTTCGTTCGGCCGGTGATTCAACGACGTCGACCAAATCTTCGTCAGCAGGGCCGACCATCTCGCCTGCTTCAGGTTTGTCGGAGGCGGGGGTATAGTCAAAGCACCCATATTGGAAGTAATGGGGTAGGTTCCCCGAGACAGCCCCCCATGGGCCGCTCGAATTCCCCGATCCGGAAAAAAAGATTGAGTTGGTGGCGTCGGGTTAGCCGCAGCAGCGCCCGCTGCACTGCATGTTCGGCCGCACTTGCGTGCGATCGAAGGCGAACAATAAAAATAGGTGGTGACATCCACAGCTTCCGTTCCCCGCGGAGACGAATCGCCCGACTGGATCGGTCGGCCGTCTTGGCAGCTGCGAGCGGCAATCAACTCTCAAGTATGCAAGTCGACGGTCGCGCGGGTCTGGACTGACCTAACAGGAGGGCCCCCAGCCGCTTCTACATCATCCAGAAAGCCGCGGCGCCTGGCACCGCGCAACTACACCTCTCGAGAGCAACAGCTCACTGGGCGACTGCGCACCTCCATCGGCCTAAAACATCCCTTCCTGAAAGCGTGAGATACGGCAGACTTCCATCAACTGTCAAATCGACTCTGTCCATCGGGCAATATTGCATATGACATTGGGCGTGCAAGTCAATAGAAATTAAACCCGCGATCTACGCATCGCCCCCCAGCTGAAAGTGCGCTCGGGGTTTCGGGCATGACGGATGCTCTGAAATGGCCGTCTTGAAATTTACGGCATGCCGCGCTAACTGAACCTAAGACTCTACTGGAGCGTCTGGCAGTATTCAGAATAATGTCTGGACACAGATTCCGTATCTTGCCCACAGCATTGGCACTCCTAACAGAACTCCCAGCGATAAGATAAAACATTCAACATGTGTCAATGATAAGCCTCACTGAACCTAAACTGACACGGTCATCCCTTCGATCTCCGACTGCTGCGTTGCCTTCGAATGCGCTTTCCCATCCCAGCCATGATCGCCAGGCCTCGCTCTCGAGCTCCGAAGTCTTGGAAATGGTTTTGAACAACATTGCCTTAGAATGTACGGCCATTCGGGAGTGCATTCCCTCGAGAAACTGCCATCTGTCCTTACTAGAAGACTGGGGGGGCGTTCCCCTCTCGGGCCTTTCGAATGGTAGTGGGATTCCTAATCAGAAAAAAAAGTCGCACCATTAAGCCACGTGGCGCGGAATGCACCGTCATCGCGCAACTCTGCCTGGGGGTTGCGCCATACATTGGTTTAGTGGCAGCCCTCGGCATGAGAATCTTAATCATGAATCATAAGCGTATTGAGCATGTTCCATTGGATGCTCCTACGCTCTCCTGATCAGAACAACTCGCCTTGGGATCGTTTCTAGACGGGCTGGGAGCTGGGAAAGCACAGCTGCATGTACCCGAGAAGCTTCGATCGCCCATGCCTTCGACGAGGCTCCTTGGCTAAGGCGTGTGATGCCCGCCCTGTCCTGTCCATTCCCCTTCATTTGAATACCCGAAATTGGTGTGGAACCAATGCGCACGATGTCCAGCAACAAGTGCCGTCCAAAACCGACATTGGCCTCTGTCGGGCAGGCGAGCCTATATCCCAGATGGGCAACTGCCGCGGCGCCGCCGACAGCGAATTCTGTGCACAATGGACACTACCTGGTGTTGGACTCTGTACCCATTATTCCCCTGGTCCCCGACCCCGAACCTCTTGCCTCCGAAGTCCGAAGGACCCGCGCGTGCGCACGGAGGCAGCCCCCAGGCCCAGCGGGGTTCAGGGCGCGAGGCGGCGCCCGACTTGCCGATGACCGCTCCGGCGGCCTCCTGGGGCGCGGGGGCGCGGGGGGCCCTGAGATCAGACGTAGCGACAAAAGTGCAACATCGCAAAAAATCACGATCGGAGCCCTAGACCCAATCTGTCTGCACCATTTGTCGAGCCGCATCGATCTGTGAGGGTCCTGGGGCCCAAGATTGAAAGAAAACACCTCGATCAAGCTTCCGCGCCCGCCAAGATGAGATAGCGAACGCAGATGATGCTGAGCGGGGCCAATCTGCGCGGGCGCGCGGCGTGCATCTGCCTCCGCACATGGAGAAAACTTGCTTAGGATACCCAGAGACTGAGACGACGCCCTGGCGGTCGGAAGGGCCATCCCAGCGCGCGCTGCGCTGCCGCGACAGCAACAAGTCGGCCAGGGCACACCTCGCGCAAATGACCAAGGAGGAAAGCCCCCAATAGGTGTTTGTCTCCAGCAACGGCCAAGAACACTTTGGGCAACTTGTTCCGACCTCGTTTCTTATCCTGCCCAGTTCTCCAGAATGGGAGTGCAAAAGCCACTTGGGGATTAACGATCGAGGATTGCATGACTGAAATGTGAGAGCAAAAGATGTCCACGCATGACGGTCGCGATTGCGATGGCGATGGCAATGGCGACGGTGCATGCGTCGTTGGCAATGGCGGCGATGTCGGATGTAACAATGGCGATGGAGCGACAATGCTGACGCTAAGGGCGACGGCGGCGACAGCCACGACGGCGCGAAACTAGTTGGAACTAAACGCGGCGTGACAGAAACCCCCGCCTCCTAGGAACGGTCGTTTACAAACAGATCGATCAAACTGGTGCCTCGGCCCCCCCTATCCCTGGAGTCGGGGAAGAGGGCGCAGTGTCTCGGCGACGAATCGATCAACTGGGGCGGGTCGGACTTCCCGCCAGGTCGAGTCGCGCCAGCAGCAAGTGCGCAGTCGATATCGAATCAGATCCGCTGCGCCAGAATGCAAATCAGAGCCGCGCGAGCATCGGGCCGCGTCGGGCCCCGGCGCGTCGGAATCGGATCGGATCGAACCAGATCCGATCGACCGACCGGAAATGGGCCCTGGTGAGTGGGCGGGGCCCGCTGATTCGCTCGAGCTGCAGCTTCCGCCGCGGGCCCTGCGCCCGCTCCTCGCCCCCCCCCCCCGCCAGCCGCGGCGCGCGCCCCCGCCGCGCCCCGCCCGCGTCGCAACCGCGAAACCAGAAAGCCACGCGCGCAGGTGGCGGCGCGAACGCGGAGACCAGGGCGGGGGGGCAGCAAGAGGTTAGGGCGACCCATTCGACCACTGACCCCCTGCTGCCATCGGCCATGGGCGGTCTTCGGCAGTCTTCTGACAGACTTCGGCGGTCTTCGGTCGCTCCTGGAAGTGCCCGGCGGTTCCTGGCGACATTCGGCGCAGAAGCAGGCTGGCAGCGTTCGACAACGGGTCCACGATCGAACACCCATGGCAGAGGGCTCTCTTGCGGGCGCAGCCCTTAATTTGAATTTCGGGAAGTAGACGTGACTGACTGACGGAACCGCACTGAATTACCCATGCCGTTAGATGGCGCATTCATGTCCGGGCGTGAGGATATTTCGCCGGCGGTCTTGAGTCAGGGGGTTGAGGATGTAATGTATCGCTGGTAATTTTGTGCCTGGGGTGAGGAAATTTCGCCGGCTATTTCGCTACAGTAGCCATGTCACGCCGTGAATTGTTGCAATTGTTTGATGTTTTTTTCCTACCTAGGCTCTGCCTAGAAAGGTTCTTACCGTGCTCTCTCAAAGGGGCCGGGCAATGTAAACCGCCCCGGGCGGTTCCCCCAGGATCCGCCCCGCGGTTCCCCGGGCAACCGGGGGTCCCTACCCTAGGCTCTGCCTAGAGGGCTAGCTTAGCTTAGCTTAGTTTAGCTTGGCTTGGCTTAGCTTAGCTTAGCTTATCTCACCTTAGCTTAGCTTAGCCTAGCCTAGCTTACCTTACCTTCGCATATATTTGATCGGTCTAGCTTATCTTAGCTTAGCTTTGCTTCTCTCATCTTAGCTTAGCTTAGCTTAGCTTAGCTTAGCTTTGCCTAGCCTAATGTACCTTAGCTTAGCCTGGCCTAGCATAGTTTAGCCTAGCTTAGCTTAGCTTGCCTTAGCTTAGTTTAGTCCAGCTTAGCTTATATCATCTTAGCTCAGCTTAGCTTACCTTAGTTCGTTTAGATCAGCATCGTTTGTCCCATCTTAGCTTGGCTTAGCTTAGCTTAGCCTAGCCTAGCTTAGCTTGGCTTAACTTAGCTTTTATTAGCTTAGATATATCAGCTTAGCTAGCTTAGCTTAGTTTAGCTTAGCTTAGCTTAGCGTGTGCTGCGTTCCTAGGGGCTCCAACTCCTATGTAGGGTCGCACTGGGGTAATTATAAAAGATAGCGCTCGGCGCTTAGGCGGGAACCGCATGTTGAAAAGGTACCGCCCTCCATCCGTGAAGTTCTTGCAACTGTGTCAAGAGAGTGTGCGCGGCGCTAATGCAAGAGCCACAATTTGAAAACGGACCGCCATCAATCCGTGAAGCTCTTTCGTCGCATGTGCGCGGCGCTAGGGCGAGAACTACACTTTGAAAACGGCCCGGCCTCCATCTGAAACGCCCAGCCCGCGTTCTCGACCGGCCGCGGCGTGCGACAGTGAAAAGAAGAGGAGATAGGGAGCTTGTCGAACGCTGGCATGCGCAAAAAGCCGTGCTCAATGGGGCGAGGGGGGGGAGGAGGGAGGCGGAGAGGAGGGGAGAGGAAGGACAGGGAGGAGGAGGAAGGGGAAGAGGAGGAGGAGGAGGAGGAGGAGGAGGAGGAGTCGGCGGAGGGCTCTTTGCGGATCATGAAGAGGACGATCAGGTCGGTCTGCGCCTGGCCTGCGGCCTGGCGGCGGCGCCGCGCTCTCCTACCTACTTCCTCCTCCCTCCCCTGCTCATGCTCCTGCTCAGCCCTCCTCCTGGAGGAGGGGGGGATAAAAGGGAGAGGACGAGGAGGAGGAGGAGGAGGAGGAGAAAGTAGAGGAGGAGGAATGAGCCCTGGATGGTTTAAAATTGCCCTGGCGGGGTCGCATGAAGAGGAGGAGGAGGCGGAGAGGGTGGATGGACACGAGAGGAGGAACTGGGAAGATGGGCCAAGGAAGAGGAGGAGGAGGAGAAGGAGAAGGAACAGGAAAAGGAAGATGAGGAGGAGGAGAGGGAGGAGAAGGAGAGGGAGGAGAGGAGGAGGAGGAGGAGGAGGAGGAGGCGGTGAGGGAGGAGAGGAGGAGGAGGAGGAGGAGGAGGAGGAGGCGGAACCGCAGGAAGGGAAGCGTAGGAGAGGGCAAGGGAGGAGGAGGACCCTCTCCTCCGACAATGCAGTTTGTTTGTCCGAATTGGCGTCGGCCACTTCCCAGGGGCTGTACTCTCATCCTGTGCCTCCTTGCTCGCGGTCCTGGAGCCGGCGGGCGAAGCGGTCTCTATGGAGGCCGACAACTAGGAAAGACAGGCCGTCGCGTTCTTAGCCTCAACCAGATCGCAAGGGGAAGGGGGAAAAGCTTCCCTGCCACCACCACCACCCTGACCTCAGGAGTTGCTACAATTACCCCTGGCCCAAGGTGCCCCCAGCTATTCGCTCCTTTTTGGAGCCCTGGGGCCTCGTGAGGGGTATTCTGGAGGCCGTGGGGGCCTCCTTGGGAATGCTGGGGCAACTTGGGCCAGGGGCACTTCTGGCAACACCACCCCCAGAGCCAACCGGGGCTGGGGGATGGAGGGGTCTGGAACCGAGGCCGAGGGCCAAAGTCTGGAAGCCTGGGGCCCCAGAACCTAAAAACCTCAAACCCAGACCTGTAAGACCCCCTCGCGATATTCGTTTCCTTCTCCTTCTTCTTATTCGTCCTTTTCTTACTACTCAGATTATGATATTACTACACTACTGCTATGGTTATCCAATGATCGTGCTTCAAATGATTCGTCGTTATTTATGATAATCATGTGTTCTCTCCCGCTGGCTCGATTGGACCCTCCAGGGGCGCAACGGCTCATGCAGAGACCCCCACCGATCCCCCCAGGGAGTGGCGCGGTGGGCCTGGGAGGCCGTGCAGATCTGGTCGTGCAGCATCTGCTGCGCGGTCCTCGGCCGGGCCAGGCGGCCTCCTCCAGGCACCGAGGAGACGCGATGAGGGAGGAGGAGGAGGAAGAGGAGGAAGGAGGAAGGAGGAAGGAGGAAGGAGAAGGAGGAGCAGGAGGAGGAGGGAGACCTTAGACCTTAGACCATATCATGGAGTCCTGCCTGTGCAAACAAGCCGCACTGCTTCTCTGCCTGAACTCAGACCGCAATTCGACACGCACTAGGACTCTGAGGCGGGTCACTACGGACCCCACATTCACTCCCTGAGGCGAGACCTTCGCTCACCCCAGCTGAGGCACTGGCCCCGACTGGCAGGCCAACAGGCACGCAGCCCGCACATGGCCGCCAGCCCAAAGGCTCAGAGGGCTCCTCTCCTCCCCCGCCCCCGCTCCGACCCACCACCCCGACCCTTCCCTCTAGCCTGCAACGGCCTACTACGAGGCAGCACTACGGTCGGGATTGGCGGCAACCCAGGGTCACTGTACGTCGTAGCCGATCGTGCTCGACTTGGACGCTCCAGAATATCTGGCGCCACCAATCCTCTAGAAATCAACTCCTGAAGCCGCGAACTTCCACTCAAGCTCCTTCTGACTTGTTCACCCAGGCCATAAGCTCCCTCTCTATGGCCCCCCGTGGGGCCGATCCTAGAAGAAACTCCCCGCCCTCGGCCTCGATCGCCGCCTCTAGGATCCTCGACGCCTCCACGCCCATCGGCTTGTTGAAGTCGGTCCGCATCATGATGATCGCCCTGTTCTCCTTCTTCAGCGGCTTGCAACGAAAATACGGAACCGCCCTGCCGATCACTTTCAGCGAGATGTCCTCGCTCATATACTGCTGCCACCACTCCTTGCTGTCCTGAGCCAGTTGCTTCTCGACCTCTTCCGTAGATCCCGCTGTAGGAGTCCGTGTCGCACAATACTGCGTTGCCGATGCGAAAATCTGGAGGTGCGGGGGACCCCTGCGCTTGAAGTCCTGCTCTTCCCCCGCCTGCTGCTTGGCCCTCATGGCCTTGCTCTGCTCGTCGTACTTTTTGCCCGCCACGGACAGGCAGCTGGAAGCCCTCTGTCGAGGGCGATGTCCCACCCGAGGAACACGACGCTGGCCACGTCCCCGAGCTCGCGCGTCACGGTGAGCAGGAGGCGCACGACCTGCGCCACGACCTTCGCCACGTCCTTGTTGCCTTTGCCGTCGCCCTTCTTGGCATGCTTGTTGCCGCTGCCCCCCGTCGGCTGGCCGCCGCTGCCTGCTGCTCCAGCGCTCGGCGGCGGTGTGGTGTCGCCATCTCGCTTCCTGCCGCTGAACCAGGACGGCAGTGCCAGCTCCGCCATCGAGAGCTGCTCGCTGATGTGTAGACCGCGCGGTGATCAGAGGAGGTAACTTCCAAGGAAGATGCCCTGAAGCCAAATGGTTACATAGATCAGGGAGGTCGCCAGCTTCGTACAGACACAAGGAACACATTAAGGACCGAGGCTGCTGTAGTTCCCCCAATGCCCATGGTCCCGTAGTACAACAGCTTCCCCTCAGAATAGACCCCAAGAGATGCCGTGAAGCTGTGATCTTACTCGAGAATACCTGCCTGCAGTGCACACATATGTTCGTGGGTGTGATCACATGTGCCAGACTACGTACATTGTGATGAGCACGATAGTGGTTCATAAGTGCTTTACGTGTGTAAAAAGCAGCTCCACATAAGCCCGTCTCCGTACCTGCCCTGCACACGTGCTGTGGACCCCCATCTGGAGCTGCAGGAGGCCCCTCAAGCCCCGCCGACGTCGGTACCAAACCTGGTGGTGGGACCTGAACCCGAGACCTCGGAGCCCTGAGCACCCCCATGTCAATCCTGCAGAAATCCTCCATCTCCTCCTTATTCCCGAACACATTCATGTCATTAAGCAGCACATCGATCGCCTCGCTATCGACGACACCCGCTGCAAACTCAAGATCGTGCGTCATCTGACACAACCACGGGGGCGCTGCCTCAGATGGGACCCCTTCGAGCAACTGTGGTGGGAGCCCATGCTCTGCCTCGCCCTCAAGATCCCCGAACATCGCGCACAACGGTTGGATGTGATGATCGGGTCGCTCAGCCCAGCTCTGGTACCACTTCAAACGACGGACTCTCATCTCGCACTCGCTGTCCAGCAGTCTCCAATAGAGAAGGACCTGGGGGTGAGTCAGAGAGCGTGTCCTATTTTCCTCCCTGGGCGCGGCGCGACCAAGCATCGCGATACGAGCGGGAGAAGCCAAGCAATTGTCCAGGCGCCGATAGTCGGCCTTGCTGAGCAAAAACGCTTCCAGGCCTGACAGTAGAGCATTCTGAGCATTGCCCACCAACAGAAGCTTGCGCAGCTTAAAGGGGATCGCCAACGACCAGGTCCCTCCAATTCTGTAGAATGCAGTACGTGCAGCTGAACACCTCCGAGTGAACTCCTGGCGACTCGAATCCCGAACTCGAATGTGTGGGCCCAGATACCTCACGCTGTCTTTGATTTTACCCTGGATGCCCTCGACCGCCTTTCGAACCACCTGTCGAGCTCGATTCCCCTGGGATGCGAAATACGTCAAAAACTCTTGCTTCCCGAGATTCTGAACGTACCCGAACGGCTTCATCACCGAGTCGAAAACCTCGTCCATCTTACGAACCTTCCTAAGGAGGTCCCCCAGGGTCATCTCGTCGGAGGCCACTACTGTTTTGTTTACGCCATCGGCATACTTCAACAAACTCAAGTCACTCTGGAAGTTCAGCCATTTCGAAACCAAGAAGCGGGACATCGGGTCGGACCGACTCCACTGGTATGCCCATTGAAGCGTCGCCCGAGAGAACGTGCTTAAACACGCGGCCACCGTGAAGGGGTCCCCCACGACGCCACCTTGGAACGGCTTCACCAACAGGGCCCCTCATCAGCAGTTATTCAATCATGCTATCATCGTGCCGCTGCTGGCAGAGGGCGCGGTTAGCCTCCGAGGTGGAGTGAGCAATAGTGATCTCTAATTCGGACCAGTCCGAGCTCCCAAAGGCATTCGCCATATCCTTGAGGCCCATGGCGAAGGAGCGCCGAACACGGCACAGTCGCCAACAAGTCACCTGGGCGATGAAAATGGCGGCCTCGCGCCTCCTGCGGGCGACGAGGCCGTGGTCTTGCTGAGAGGGCAATTCAACATCTTGGAATAAAAAGCTTCCCCAAGAACAGGCAACACATGTACAACTCGTTTTCCTCGGGGACCGTGCTGTGCGCTTTTGGGTAGGCCAGCCCCTCGACTACGATGCCAATATGGCGGGGCCTTCTGAGAGTGTCGGACCTTCGCGAGGCCCACCGAGAGGATCCACCAGAACCCAGGAACCTCGGGCATCGACTCGTCATATCCTACTCCCCCTTGTTGTTGCGCCGCCCTCCAGTTGGGGTAAAGTAGCTGGTGCCAAAGCTCTAGAGGTGCACTACCTTCGGGAACTGCTCTCCTCTTCGGTGCCCTCTTGATGTAAGACCTGATCAACTTAAAATCCTGATGGGCTAGCTCCTGCTCCTCCTCCGTCAGGTCCCAGTCGTACGTCTCCCCCTCCCTCTCAGCCCTCCAAGCTTCCCAGTCTGCCTCCTCCACCATCATGCCTCCTTCGCCCCCAGGAGCTCGCCAGACTTGGAGCCGCTCCTCCCGACTCGGAGGGGGCCCCTGCACCAGGCGCCCGTCTCTGTTCTTCGGGCCCATTCTACAGCGAGCCGCACGCCTGGATAGTGAGAGCGCTTCAGAAGTATACCGCCGTCGCCACTGCTCCGATGCCTCTTCCAGCAACTGAGAGCGAAGAGATCTGGCAGCACGACGTCGCTCAGCAGAGAGTTCGGCGGAAAGAACGCGGAGCCCAGCATCGACCCGTTGCGCTTCGTCATCACTCATGCCCAACTTTGCGCCGCGAAGACGAACCCGCGCAGCCAGAAGTTGACGCCGTCTCTCCGCATTTCCTTTGTGCCCGGGACTGGTGCGACTTGACTGTGAGAAAATTCGCTGTCAGAAATTGGTGCATCCTCCAACCGCTCGAACAGTTCGTCGGGGGAGACCTGATCTTTCAAGAAGGCAAAAGGTAGTTTGTCGATCTCTTCCTTGGCCGCCATCAAGTACTCACGTCTGCCTTTTCCCTGGCGAAGTGAAGCCATCATGAGATCTCGGTTCCAGCGGAGCTGCGTAGAAGCAGGTCCTCCCAGCAAGCCGGCCTTGTCGTAAGTCAACGCGCGCATCACAGGTACATGATCCCGCGGCGATTGTCCACGAATTGCTTGTAGTTTGGCGCCGAGCCCCTTCAAGGGGAAGCACCCTCTCACCAAATGCTGCATCGCCGAGGGATAAAAGACGTAGTCGATACGACTCGAGGCGCCTTCAGGCCCCAAAAAAGTATGTTGAAGCTGACCAGCTGTATTACTAGCCACCATGAAATGAGACTCCATGCGCTCCCGCATCAATTGTCCTGCACCTCGAGGCATCATCTCCTGCGTCGGTACATCGATAACCACAGAAGTGCCAACATCTTCCCACCCATGAGAGCCACGAGACTGACCAATCCCATCATTGAGATCACAATAGAGCAGTGGGGTGCATCGGTGTGGTAGTTCACTCAACACGCATGACAGCCATGTCACTAAGAGACGTACCGTCGATAGTTACTGAGGCCTCTGAGCACGATACTTTGGTCTCGGAGGAAAATA
Source organism: Prorocentrum cordatum (assembly GCA_963575745.1). Classification (NCBI taxonomy): domain Eukaryota; class Dinophyceae; order Prorocentrales; family Prorocentraceae; genus Prorocentrum; species Prorocentrum cordatum. The sequence continues at coordinate 553,515 of CAUYUJ010015704.1, read as the reverse complement.
AACGACGATGGGACAAATGTCGATAGGACCACATTTTGCTCTTGCAGCTAGTGCTCGGCCACGCGCCTCTGGTGGGCGGACCCACGTTCTGATGATATTCTGCTCACGCATTTGACTGCCAAAGCCGATAGCACACCCACAACTGTTGTTACTGTACGGCGAATCGAAAAACGGTGACTCCAGAACGACTCGGCCTGCACAGCGCTGGCGTAGAACTCTGAGCCCTTGCTGCGGACGGTCCACACTCTTCGTGCCTGCCAATGCTACTGCGTCAAAGTTCCGTGTCTCCCCCATAATCTCGCATAACCTATCGCCACTTGCCCACAGAGGGCTGAAGCCGAGGAAGCGGAGGACGGACATGGCATTCCCTCCCCCTGCCGACGGCCTCGCCTCGCCTCGCGAGTGTGGGAGACACCACCAGGATGACTGCCTGGCGGGCGCGGCAAGCGGCGCGCTGCGCGCGGTCGTCTCGGACCGCGTGAGGAGGAGGGAGGAGGACGGGGATGAGAAAGCACAGACTCTACTTCCTGAAGCTGGGTCCGTTCCCAGTAATTGGAATCATTTCCCGGCGAGCTGCTCTAAAACGGGAGTGACAGACTACATTTCTCAAAAACCAATAGAGGCTCCTCAGAAGGTGCATAAATGCTCATGAGAGACTTCTCAGAGGATCCTTCGGGGCTCCTTAGAAGTTCTTTAGGCCTGGGGGCTCGCCAAAGGCACGTGCGCGGCCGTGGGGGGGGGGCGGCCAGGGACGTGTTGAAATGAGAAGGGGCGCCAGGAAACCTGGGGAGATTTCGTGGCCCCCGCCATGATATCCATGCCCCCATAGTCATCACCCCCCTCTTGGCCGCACCAGGGTTGGATTTCCCGATGTGACTGTGCAACCGAATCTAGATTGAAATTGTGAGGACGATTTTGGAAGGCGAAACCTACGTGCCAAACTCCCAATGGAAAGCTGACCAATGGACTCTTGCCTGGCTCTCCGCCAAGAAAGCAGACAGTGCGCCGGGACAAAAACTAGTTTGCTGGGCAAATGTGGAGACACGGACGAGGAGGAGGAGGAGGAGGACGAGGAGGAGGAGGAGGACGAGAACGAGGAGAAGCAGGAGAAGGAGGAGGAAGAGAAGCGGACCAGTTCAAACCTAAACACCCATGGCAATGTTGCAATAAATCGTCCGTCCAAGCTCCTGCCTTCTACACCCCTAGAAAGGTTCATTTCCACTGATGGGAATGCCCCGTTGGAAAACAACCCTCTGAAAATCCTGAACCGTGCCAGAGCACCACTTGGGACTTCAACGTGGCGAATCCACCTTATTATTGTGTTTTGGCGATCCTGAATCTTGCCAGAACAACATTCCTTGGACGTCAACGCCGCGAATTAACATAATTGTTGCGCATTGGCAATCCTACGTCGTGCCAAACATGTTTTCTGGTACGTGAACCATGGGAACCCGTGCGCGGCGCCAAGGCGAGAACAACATGTTGAAAACGACCGGCCCACGATCCGCGAAGTTCTTGCAAGTGTTCAGAATCATTGTGCGCGGCGCTAAAGCGAGAACGACATTTTGAAAACGATCCGCTCTCAATCTGTGAAGCTCCTGCAATCAAGCGACCCGCCCTCCATTTGCGAAACTGTTGTCAATGTTGGCTTTGAAGCTGGAACTCACATCATCCTGACCTCGGCGGGCGAGAAAAGTAGCTCTCCAACGCGCCCCCAACGCTCCAGTACAGTCTGACAGCGTTCTGGAGCGCTCTGGAACGAGCTGTCTTGACCCCGGGCCTGCCTGACCAGAGCTCTCGAGTCCATCCCCTGGGTCTGAACTTCTGTCACAACTCTTTTTCTGATGGGCCAAGGGCCCTGAAACCAGTCCCAGAGGCTCAAATTGAGGAACAGAAGGCCATCGCCAAAGGTCCGCGATGCCAAAGCAACGGCTCGACCTCACCTGATATCGGTCCCGGGACTCTTTGGACGCGTCGGCCACCGCCACTGTCGCCGTCACCTGAGCCGGTGGCAGTAGCTGATGCTCTGGGGGGGTCTGTGCTCAGGAGAGGCTGCGGCACAGCTCAATCATGTGCTGTCAACCAAACCTGCAGGGTGGGCCCTCTCCAGTTATCTATGCACTTCAGCTTTGGCTTCGGCTTCAGCTGTGGGTTCTCCGTGAAGCGCCTTCGGGCCAACTCACCCGAGTCGAGCAAGAACACTAGACCTCCACCTTTCACACCCTCCGCATGGCAACCGTTAGTGCTGCGCGGCACCTGCCGCAAGTGAAGATCAGCTTCCCCTCAGATGCCGAAGTCGAAGAAAACGCCGGGACTGTCATACTAATCCCTCGCGAGATCAGAGCGCGGCGGTCATTCTGTCGGCCCCTGGGGCGCATTCTGGCCAAGATGTCGGAACGGCTCCGGCCGTGGCGACGAGAGCGCCTCTGGAGCCGCATGAGCGCCCAAACACTCCAGACACCTTCTGCATTCGCGGACCGTCGCCCTCGAACACTGAGGGGCGGCCTCGACCCTCCGAACCCGGAACCACGATCTTCGATCCTTCTGATCCTCGATCCTCGAAACTCAATCCTCGGACCTCGTTCGTCGATCCTCGAATGTTCTGCATCCTCGATCCTTGAACCTCGCTCCTCGAAACTTGATCCTCAATCCTCGAATCTCCATCCTCGAGCCCCGAGGCCCGGCTGCCCAGCGGCCGGTCGCGGGCAATACCGCCGATACCGCGGACACCGACTTCACCGTCACCGCCGATACCGCCGATGCCCACGTCACCGATCCTTTCGGTCGCGACCGATCGTTGCCCAAACCTCCCCAAATCCGTCGATCTTTGCAGCGGAAGCCGCCAAGGGGGCGCCGAGGCCCCCGCATACACTGCGAGAACGAGCCCTGGCACACGGCGTGGCGCTTTCCGCCGCTCTCCCGGGAGGACATCGACACGCGGCAGCCTCGGGGAGGCCAGCGAGACGCTGGGCGCCGGGCGCCGCTGCCGTCGGGGCCGCCACCGCCGCCGCCGCCGTCGGGGCCGCGGGCGGCGGGGGTCGCCGTCGCCGTTGCCGTCGGGGCCGCCGTCGGGGCTGCTGGGTCGTCGTCGTCGCCGCCGTTGTTGCTGTCGTCGGGGTGGAGGATGGGAGGATGATGATGATGATGAGGAGGAGGAGGACAACAATAGGATAATGATAATGAAAGGAGGGGGAGGTGAAGGGAAGAGGAAGAGGACGAAGTCGTTGGCTCAAGGGCCAATCGGTTTTGGTTCCACGATTTCTTGACTCCACGATCCCTACCAACAGAGTGCCGCAGGCAATGGCACGCACTTTCCTTGGCAGTGCAAGTGCGAAGCCTCCACTGCCGCGGGCCATGACATTTGTCACAAACCTCCTGATTGGTCGGGCCTCTGCTAGAAGAGGCCGCAAAAACAGGTTTCGTGCAGGGGTACAGGTTTCGTTCGTAGCGGGTGGTTGGATTCCAAATGTGGCGTTCCTCCTTTGCTTCCCGCCTCTTGACAGAAGGGATGGGACGAGCACGGCGGGAAGGAAGGCGGATATCCCATACGTCCGTGGGGCCACCCCAGCAGAGGCAGCAACCGACACCGATTTCGACCCGCCCCTTCCGAAACTTCTGAAACCGAACTCTGCAAGACAGACCTGCGAATATAGAATCAGTGTGCGTTCCCTTGGAGTTGGTGCATTTCAGAACGCCCCAAGCAGTATCTAATCATTGTGCTGGTGTATGGCATCAAAGCATATTTTCTGTAGGGAAACTCGATATGTTTAGATATGTGTAGATCTTGTTTGAGTTTGGATGCGCTCGGGAATGAATGGATGCCTGTTTGGAAATGTTTAGGTACTGACGCTACAATTCATTATGACTTTGGGATCCGGAGTGAATTGTGGATGCGTAAAAAATACGTTACACATGTTAAGATACGGCGGCAACGAGCGCATGGAGTGTAAATGCTCAATTTATGTAAAAGGTACGTTTGAAAACTGTACATAACACTTGCCCTCCTCGCGGCTCATCGTCCTAGTGGTTATTCGTGTCCTGACCCGCTTTGCCTCGCTTGTCCTCGCTATGCAATCTATTATGGATTTATATATCACAAGATCCTGTATAGTCAGCCATCGTCGCTCCTCCCCTTCCTCCCCAACATTACTTATCCCCCTTCGTCCTCCTCCTCAATGTCCTCGCTCCCCGCATCCCTCGTATCATCCTCTCATTCGCTCGCCAGGCGTCATCAATCATCCGCCTTCTCCGCGCTCCTCCTCGATGCCGTTCCCCCTCCTCCTGCTCCTCCTCCGCACCCCTATCTTGTCATTTTCTCTGCCTAACTCCTGCGCATCATCCCAAGACTTCAACGCCTCAATATACATCGTCAAATTCCTGGTCTCGCTCCTCCTCCGTACCCTCCTTCGCTTCCCCGTCATCCTCATCCTCCTCGTTGACCCGCTCGATGCTCCTCGCACTATTTTGTTGACCCTCATCCGCAGTATCATTACACGCCCCTCCTCTTCCTCATCATCATGAGCATCATCGTCATCGTGTTCCTCATCCCTGTCACTCCTCCCCCTTTTCCTTGCTCACCTTCCTCGCTGCTCCTCCATCTCGGCACCCCCCATCGGAGGATGAAGAGGGGGAGTGATGAGTGAGGGTGCCAGGGGGCCAGGGGACAGGGAAGCGAGGGATTCGGGGCGGAGGGACTAGCAGGGAGACAGGGACAAGGGAAAAGGTGAGGGAGGAGTGAGAAGTGAGAAGGAAGAAGGGAGAAGGGAGAAGGGAGAAGGAGGAATGTGAGGGCAAGAAGGAGTGAGGGAGGCGAGAATGGGGGAGGCAGGGAGAAAACGAGAAAAGGAGGGAGGGAGGGAAGGAGGGAACGGGAGAGTGAGGGGAGTGAGGGAGGAGTAATGAGGGAGAGTAGGGAGGGACGAGCGATGAGTAAGGATAGATGGGGGGGGCGGGGGAGGGATCGAGGAGGGAGGGGGGAAGGGGAACAGATTGGGCGCGCGGAGGGTGCGGGGGGAGTATGGGGGTCACCAAGAGAGGCAGACAGGATTGAGGGAGGATGGAAGAAGAGAGTTCGGGGGTGAGGGATTGGATTTGGAGTGAGGAGGCAACGGGAGGGGGAAGGAAGAGGAGGGAGGCGGGGTCGAGACTGAAGCGACGGCGGGCGGGAGGAGGAAGGATGGAGACTGACTGAGAGGTTGCTTAGGGAAAGGAGGGGGAGGAAGAGGAGGAAGGAGACACGGAGGAAACATATGATGAGGGCGTGAGGTGAAAAAGTGCAAAGGATTTGGATACAATTCGAACGTGAAACGGATTCAGATGGCTGCTCTGTCCCGTCGCCTCCCTCGTCGTCATTCTCTGTTCCATCCTCTCCGTTTCTCCCCTGTCCTCCCTTTCTCCTTCCTTTTGCCTCCTCGCTCCACCTGCCACTCACTTCCGAACTCCCTTCCTCCATCCTTCCTCATTCCCTCTGCCTCCCTCCGTGACTCCCTCCTTCTCCTGCACCCTCCTCACTCCCACTCGTTCCCCCTTCCTCCCTCCTCGCTCCCTCCCACCATCTTGTCCCCCGTATCCTTGCTCGTCACTCGCCGCTCTCTCCCTTCCCTCACTCCATCCTCCCTCCTCCCTCCTCCCTCACTCCCCTCACTCCCCAATTCCCTCACTCCCGTTCTCCCACTCCCCTCCTCTTCTCGTCTCCTCCCCGCCTCTCTCCTCCCCCCCTCGCTCCTCCCTGCTCTCCTACTTCGTTCTCCCTTCCTTCTCCCCCCTCGCCCCTCCCTTACCTTTTGCCTCCTCCCATTCTCCGACCTTCGCCCCTCGCCCCTCCACACGAAATCCCTCGCCGCACTCCCCCCGAGACCCCTCGCTCATCAATGCCCCTCCTCATCCCAAGGAGGCGTGGCGGAGCGGAGGAGGGGCGTGGAGGGCGAGCGAGTAAGAGGAGCGAGTAAGAGGAGGAGGAGGAGGAGGAGGAGGAGTGAGAATGGCAGAGAGGATGGCGATGCTTATGATGACGAGGAGGGGGAGGAGTGCAATGATGCTGTGGATGATGAACAACGCGATCATTGAGGGGGATGAATACTGAGAAAGGCAGCGGGGAAGAGGATGAGAGGGATACGGAGCAGGATACGGAAGAGCAAGAGCAAGAGCTGTGACAATGAACGCTAAGGAGGAGGAGTGATGTGACGATCCATCTGGGAAAACTAGAAGCGATTAGATTTGTTGCTGCAACATCGAAGAGTAGTAATTATATATGCACAGGCATGCTTCTATGTAGACTTTCAGATACGGCCATATGTATTGAGGTATGAGTGTAACATGGATATGTTTGGATACGCGGACGCCCCGCGCAGGCAATACTAACGAATCTTAAATGCATATACAAACTGTTCTTCTCAACGACATAGATACGGAGGGCTCCTCGTTGAGACCGTGGCGCGATCGCGTCTGAACGTATCTAAAGTGTTTGAATATGTCTTGCAGGGAACGCAAGAAATACGTCAAAAGAACGCAAGACACGCATAACTTTCCGTGCTGGCCTTGCGGCCTGCAGCTCCCGCGCGGCCCGATCCAACTTAGGACGCGCCAGGCCATCGCCACGCTGTGCCTCACCCAAATGATGGATTGGGTCGCGGGCGGGCATGGCAAAGACGGCCAAGGTCCAGCCAGAGCAGCCAGGGTAGCGTACTGGGAACCTGGACGATTATCTCACACCTGTCCGCCAGGGCAAGCGGGAGGTCAATGACATCATCGAGCCTGGAGAGCATTGCGGGGCCAGCCAAGGCCCTACGGCTACATCCACGTACGCACCTCCGCTGCGCCAAAATTGGCACGAAGGAGCTGGGTCCTCAGGGAAACGGCTCCAGGACACCGGTGGCTTCCCCTGGGGCTGGCCGTTCTTTCATCTCGGCTGCTGTTGGCGCGCAGAGGGGGGTAGGGGGAGGGGGAAGGCCTCTTAGAAGGAGGTTGCTTCTTACAAGGCGCGGGCCTCACACCTGCAGACAAGGCCCGCGCCCTGCGCGTGGACGAAGCTCGCTGTTTGACGGTTCAGGGGCCCGTCGAGCGCCCAGGGGGCCCGAAGACGGCCCAGGACTTCCAGGGCCCGCTTCCTCCAAGGCCCGTCTGCTGCATGGCGACGAAGGACGGCCGCTGCACCCGTCCCCCCCCCGGATCTTCCAAGAGGGCCGAACAATAACACCAGGACTCTTGCTGCTGATCGTCGAGATACAAACAGGACGTGTACTGAGGACGGGTGGTAATGACGCAAGAACCTTGGAGGCCGAAGTTCGGACTTTTTGGGTGACGGGTGACCAGTGAAAACGGCAAAGGTCGGGCCGCAGAGGCAAGGACAGAAGGGTATCCTAGATGAAGGCGCGCGTCCTTGCTAGGCGCGTTGACTGTAGGTCTGTAGGTCTGGAGGGGCATATTTCCAAAGCAGAAAATCATGGGCCTCCCCCCTCCTCCGACGTCGTGCTTTTTGTTCACAGCGTGGGAATCCGCAACAAATCTGAACCGCTTATCTGGGTCCGGCGTTCTTGTTGACTGGACCCGGCGAAGACCCTCAGAAACCGCACGTGTAAGTCTTACATAGAGCACTCCCGCCGCGATCTCTTCACGCGCGCGAGGCACCGCGGCGCCCGGAAGCGGCCGACGGCGCGGCCGCGCCGGGCGGCCGAGTCAGGCGAGGACAGAGCTGTGAAAAATCGGCGCGAAGTGTTCGCGCTCGCGTCTCCGCCGCGTCGACGCTGCGCGAGCCTACCGCGACAGGATGAGGAACTTGCTGTTAGTAAGTCAAATGAACACCGCTTCTGGACCGCTGGGAATTCTTGGGATACCCACTCACCCTGGAGAGGGGGAAACAGATGTACAGATGAAAACCCAGCTGGATGCGTCAAAGGCCGCAATTGTCCGCCCTGCTCTGTCCACGACGCCATGATGAAACATAACGGACGTTTTCAAACCTTGAGAAGAGACCCCCCCAGGCAAACAAGCAATAACCGAACATCTGGACGGACGCGCGGCAATCAAAGGCGCACAGGCAGCCTGGCAAAGAGGCGGAAAGAAGAGGCTGAGCAAGAGGAAGAGGAGGGATGACGGGTGGAACATACAACACCAGAAACGTGTGTCCAGGTATGTTACGACGAATTGCGCAAATAAGATGTCCATTGATGTCTTGGTCGCCCGCATCTGGGCTTGGAAACCCAAGCGCACGGCGTCCCATCATCACTGCAGGCATGTTGCTTCACCTACAGGACTATGTGCTGCGTTTTTATTTTGCAGTTGTTTTCCCAACTACTTGCGACTGTTATTTCGCCGCCGCCTTGTCGAGAACACTCGCGTTGCTGACCCGAGAAGTAAACGAATGGGATCCCAAAAGTGCGTCGCAAGCATCGGCAATGCAATGCGTCGGGCCGAAACTTGTCCCCTGTTGATCATCAGGTAGAATCCAATGACTACAGCAACTCGCTCAGACCGACGTTGACATAGATCTTCTGTTCGGTCTCTAGAAGGTGCGTGCGCCCAGAGTTCGATGAACTGTTTGAAAATTTTGATTGTTTCTTCACGTCCTCTGCGTCGCTCGGCGGATGCTTTCCCGTCCCACGTGATCAACCCTTCCAAATTACACAAGAGGAACCCCCAAATCAGTCGATGGTTTGCAAATTTGGTAAGCACCATGCCTGGCCGCAATCTCGCCGTAGGGCATTAAAAGGTCCGCCGGGATCCCTTCAATGCAAGCGCTGACCGGAACCAAGAACCCAGGAACCCGGAACCAAAAACCCGGGAACTCCGCGATCGGGAACGCAGAACCGGGAACCTGGGAACCAAGAACCCTGAACCGGTAACCTGGGAACCCGGAACCGGGAACCCGGGAACCTGGCGGACCACCAAAATCGGCCACCGACTTTCGCCAAATCCTTCAACACCCGCTAGGACCCCTTCAGTGCAAGCACTGATTGGGGAGTATACAGCATGCCGCCTTGTTATCGTGCCGCCACCGCTTGGCGACGTGATCCTTTTACATGCTGACATTTGAAAGAATACTGCTCCCCCTACTCCAACTTCATGTCTTCAGCATGGGAAGCATCCCAGGTCACTACGTATCCAGGTTCTTCTTCCACATGTAGCGGGTGGATTGCGTCGTCCAGCATAACGGTCTGGACAGCTATGAATAAGTATGGATAACGTGGGCACCCCCGTGCGATTCCAGCGTTCTGTCGTTGCTCTGTCGAAATACCGGTGTGGTCCTCAATGACGCAGAAACAAGCCGAAAACATACAGCGCTCCATCTTGGGCATTTCGGCAGGAAGCCCAAATCTTCCGAAAGCTTGGCGCGTTCAGTCCACATATGATATGTCAAAAGTTTCAGCCCAATCCAGCATCAACATCAAGAGCCCTCCATCCACGCTTGCATTCGCAACATCAAAGATACGCCTTACGAGCATGCAACTTTATGCTGTTCCTCGTCCAGGGCGGAATCCGCACTGAGCCGCTCGCACGTTTTTCAAAAGAGTCCCCGCGGGGCCTAAAAGAGGCCTCCTCGAACCTCGGGAGCGCCCCCCGAGGCCCAGAAAGAGCCAGAGACTCACAAATATACTCGACCCTGGAACCTCGAGAAGAGGAGTCTTGGGCGCGAATTAATGGTGGGGCGGTAGAGGGGGGGGGGGAGGGGGAGAAATGTACCCTTTTCGGGCCCTGACTGCCCCCTTGGGGGTCCTAACGGGCCCCTTTAAGGGCCCTAAGGGGCCCCTTTTCGGCAGCCCTCGCTGCCCCCCCCCCCACACTCATCGCCCCCCCACTTACGCTCCCCCCAAGAATCCCAAAGGGGCCAACGGGCGGGCCTGCGGTGGCCGCCGTCTGCTTGATCTGATCGCCAGCCTTGCCGATGATGGCGCCCGCCAGCCTGGCGGGGGCCGAGGCCGCGAAGCGCATTCGGACCTGCGTCATCGTCGTCGTTGTCGTCATCCTCGTCGTCTTTCGTCGTCTGTCGTCGTCGTCGTTGTCCGTCGTCGGAGGTCGTTGTACGTCGTCATCTGTCGTCGTCGTCATCGTCGTCGGCGTCGACGTCGTCGTCGTCGTCGTCGTCGTCGTTCATCGTCATCTTCCGTCTCTTCCTCCTCGTCCTCGTACTCCTACATGTACTCCTCTACACACATCGCTGGAGGGTGCTGAAAATGGAACCCGCCAGCCTGGCGGGGAGGCTCGAGCGGAGACCGCACCTGGCAATCGGAGCTTCGTCGTCGACAGTCGTCGTCCGCGTCATCGACGTTGAGTTCCTCCCCCCCTTACGTAGACCTCGTACGCCATGGATAAGTCGAGGCATATGCGTTTCGCCGTTCTAGGCGTCTGGGGGCCCACCTCAATGTACGGGGCCATCATACGATCCGGGACCAAATCCCTGCCTCTGTGAAGGAACAACTGTTGCTAAAGATCACCGCCTTCGTCGTCCTCTCACGTCGTCGTCGGCGTGCTCCCCCATCCCGCTTCCTCATACACAACTTCCCCCTGTCGCACCACCACACTTGTCCGTAGGCAGGGCCAGACGTCTCGCTTGAGAGTTACCTGTGATTTGGTATCCTGAAGCTGAAAAGCCCAGTTTGCTCTAATATTGAAGGCCAATCGTTTTCACAATGCTGTTCTCGTCATGGTGCCGCGCACATTCGTCTTAGTGCTTGTCACAGTACATCGGATGGAGGGCGGCTCTTTTTCAAACTACGGTGTTCGTCTTAGCGCATCCCGCATTCGTCTTAAAAACCGTGCAACTGCTACATGGACGGAGGGATGGCTCCTTTGAACGTGTGTCCTTCGCTTGACAAATATCTGCCAGCTGCACGCATTGAGGGTAGTTCCTTTCAAAACGGGGCACCCAGCTGAGACTTCCTCGAACTCGAACTAAATGCCCAGACGTGTTACTTACTCATCTTGAGCAGCAATTGCACGAATTTGGGACGGCCCCTTTTCAAGAAGAGATCTCGCAGGACTCCTCGCTGCACTTTAAAATCCTGACTGTTTGCCCTCCTCACTCCTGGCTAGAATGCTGCAACACACTTACATTTCAAAGCGGGACTCTCGTATGAGTGGCAGGCACATCAGGTCTTGCAAGAGGACGCTTCCCGTAGTAAGAAGGAAGGCTTGCAGCAATGCGTGAGGGGATTTGCGAGGTAGGGTGTGTTGCAGCATCGTTGATGCATCCTGGCATTCCTCCTGGTCCTTATCCTCCTGGTCCTCGACACGATTACCACGCCGCTGGACGGGCACGCCACGCGAAGTGCCATGCGGTCAGCGCCCAAATGCGCTCCGCCAGCGCGCATCCTTCTGAAGCCGTGGCAGCGAAAGGAGGGCCCGCGCAGGGAATGGCGCTCCCCTCGGCCGCCCATGCTTCCACTGGAACGCGGCCAGATCCCCAGGCAAGTGCCCACCTCTGGCGATCCATGCAACGTAGCAGGCCCCCACTGCCTCCTCTGCCCGCCAGGGAAGAGCGGCCTCCGCACTGGGAGCACTCCCCGGTCAGATGCCAGCCGACCTGTGACCACGCCGAACCCGAGTCCAGCCCAGATTGGATGCAAGGAAGTACCGAAACGCACGTAACATACAATCCCCCCCGAATTATGCAGCGTAGTGACGATTAAGATAAGGACACAACGGGACTATACGTCAATTAATTTTCTGCCGCTGGAACAGACTGCGGAAAAGGCGACCGCATAAACTCAAAGAGGACGGCCCGGAAACCAGTGCCAGCCATGACCGAAGGCGTTGCTGACGCTTCGGTGGCAACTCATGGGAGCCGCGCGTGCCATCTTGCTGGCTCTTGCGAACCGACGCAAACCGACACGAATCGACGCTAATCGACGATAGATCGACGCTAGTAGGCGCTAAATCGGCGCTTCCTCATCGATTACAGACGCTAGCGCACGGTGACGAACTCTAAAGATGCAATTGCGAGGGCACACGAGGCGTGTGCCCTAAACGGCGTTTCTTGAACGCCATGCCGACGACGACGACGACGGCGACGACGGCGGCGACGGCGGCGGCGGCGGCGGCGACAGAGGCAGCGGCGGCGGCGGCCCGAGAGGCGGGGCCGCGGGCGGCTGGCCAGTCCGAGCGGGGGGGGGGGGGGCGGAGAGCCCGTCGGGCACGGCCACGTGGATCTGGACCTCGTCGGGGTTCGTGCTCGCAGCGCGCACCTCTCTGGGGGGTGGGGGTGAAAGGGGCACCGCGAGTAGAAGAAGGGTACGAAGAGGAAGAAGACGAGGACTTGTATGGTTCAGGACGACAATCAAACCAAACTGTACAAACATAGAGTTTGGGAGGTCAGCTCGGATTTCTCAAATTTGCCATGTGCCCCCCTGGCGGCGCCCCAGGCAGAGCGCGCCAGGGAGGAGGGTCTGTCGCCGATCCAGGAAGTCCGCATGGACCTCCGACAGTTTATGTTTCTGTAGTTTGTCCCACTTCGAGCGAAGGTTGTCGAGCGAGAACCTCGTCGTCGTCGTCGTCGTCGTCGCCGCCATCGTCGTCGTCGTCATCGGGGGTCGAAGCTTCGAAGGTCGAGGCTCTTGGGTCTTCTGTGGGGGCCTCGCTGGGGCCTCCTGGGGGCGCGCTCGTCGCCACGGCTGGCTCAGCCCAGAAATTACAGCATGCAGGACAGCACCCGTGCACAGGTCCAGCGATCAATAGTATGGTTTCGAAGTTCGAGCATGGCTGGTGGAGGATCGGGGGGTGGAGGTTCGAGACTTTGAACCTCTTGGGCCCCCCGATCTTCTGGCCCGGACGCACCTCAGCACAAATCCAAGGGCCGATGTTTGACACACGATAACCCAAGCTGTCCAGCGATTCTGCGGAGCGGTCGGAGCCTGGGCGGGGTCGCTGCAAGGTGAAGTGATGACGATAGCACGGGCAACGAGAGCGGAGGAAAGCGGCCTCGGAGGGAAGGATGGGCACGTTCAGGCCGTGGGGATCTGGCCGCCACCAAAACAAAGGGAGAGTGCAAAGCCATCGCCCAGGCCTGTCCCGGGGTAGCGCTGTGGCCACGATTTCGAGGCGGGGGCCCCAGGAGGCCCAACGACGTCCCAACGCCTCGACCCTCGAACTCCAAAGACCTCGATCCGAGGCCCGCCTGGAGGAGGACGCCCCCTGCCCCCGCATTGCGCCCATGGGCCCCTTGTCTTCTTCGTCGTTGTCGTTGTGGTTGTTATCGTCGTCGTCGTCGTCGTCATCCTCCCCCCTCGTCCAACCCCGCGCTCCTCGTCCTCTCCGTCCTCCTCTCCGTCGTCGCCCCCCGCCTCCCAACATGACGGGCCCGCCTGGGACAAGATGCCGCCCTGCCCGGGCATGCCGCTCATGGGTCCCATGCCCGCGCCCATGAAGCTGCCGGGGCCGCCTGAGGCGCAAGTCGCCCTTTTTCGGCAGCCGCGCGCGCGGGCGGGCGCGACGACACCGTTGTCGATACCAACGCCGACGCCGAAGACGAAGCCGATGGCGACGACGACGCAGAAGGATCCTCTTCAGATCGGGGGTCGCCAAAACTGTTCATGGAAGGTGGTCCTGGCTTCTCGCATCGCTTTGGAGTCCCTGGAGCCCTGGGTGCTCTGGAGGCCGTGGGTGCCTGCCTACAAATCCTGGGAGCACCGCTCGGGACATCTCTGGAGGACGCCAACTCTTCACGTATGCCGATCCGGCGTCGGCGGCCAGCTCGGAAGTCCCTGGAGCCTTTTTGACGCAGGCTTGGCAAAATCCGCCCTCATGATCTCAACGCCCCCACCTCAACATGAAGACTCAGGGGACGGAGCTCGGCTGGTTGGACCAGCGAGTCCAGCATGGCACCTATCCGTTAAGCTGATGAGTGCCCGGGTATAGGTAGGGAGGAAACCGGCCGGCCGGCGACGACAGACGACGGCAGGCGCGCCCTTTTTCCCACTCTTGAATACATCCAGCAGCTGCGGGACAGCACGATGGCGATAAAATCCAACGTTCCATATATGAAGGCGGCGGCGAAGAAGAAGACGGCAAGGCCAGAGTCTTAACAACTCCCCCCCGGCGGGGCGCGCTGGCCTGGATTCAGCCCGCTTCGGAAAGTTACCAGGCTTCGCGCCATCCGAGAGCGCTTCGGCCCCATAGGTGCCATACGCAAGGGAAGACTTTACGGCGCACAAAGCGGGGCGCAGCTGCACCTGGCAGGGCTCTTCAAACTAAGCCGAAGCAGACCGACGTACACATCCCCGCAATATGGCGCGTGCCAGCTCCGGAGACTTCACCATGATCTCTAGGACCAGGAAGCCCCTGGCGATGCGCAGCTAAGCCGCGCGCCCCATCCTCTGTCCGCAGTTTGTTTACCACCTCCATGCGCCATGTTCCTGGTTCTGGCTGGTGTCGTCGTTATTGCCAATGCCCTTCCCCTTGTGAGGTATATCAATGCGCTCATCCCTCCATCGGTTTTGCGCGATGTTGGACCACCCGGACCACTTCTGGGCATTCCAGTCGTGGACGCACCAGCCGTTGCCCGCGAACCGATCGACGTTGCGATCCTAGTCCCGAGCATCACCGCAGCCATGCTGATGTTGGAGTTTCAGCGCCGCGACGGCGCTGGACCGAAGAGGCCATGGACGAATCAGCAGCAGTCGGCGGAGCCGCGGTCAAGATCACATCGCCGCCAACTCGCAGCGACGGGTTACTGCCCGCGCGCCGGACCGAAGACGGCGGCGCAGAGCCTGTGCGCTCAAGAGCAGGACGACGGCCAGCTGGAGCAGCAAGTGGAGGTGGAGGGCAGGGGATGCTCGCGGCGCCACTGGCCGAGCCAGCTGCGGCAGTAGAAACGACGTCACTGGCTAAGCCAGCGGCGGCATTAGAAGCGACGTCACTGACTAAGTGAGCCAGCCGCGGCACTAGCAGCAACGTCACTCGCTGAGCCGGTGGCGGCACAATCCGTGGCAACACCGGCTGTGCCAGCAACGTCATCAATGTCCATGGGTTGAGCCTCGTCGCTGGTTGAAGCAGCGATGGGGCGACCCTGCCCGACTTGGGCCCTAATCGCTGCAGGCTAGCGTGGCGACGTTCTCATCATGCTCCGCCGCCGCCTCGTTCCAGAGCACGGCTTGTCTGCCAGATATCCCATCGACCCGGTCGAACCCGGCGCCGAGGGATGGCAAGAATACGCACCTAGGACCTGTGTTTGAAACAAAGATCCTTGATGCACGTCTCGACGTGGTCTGAACTCTCCACTGCCGACCAGATCTCCGCGTCCAGCGCGCAACAGTCGATCTTCCTCTGCCCAGAGCAGTGCTCGTCCCCTAGGGGCTCCAACGCGTCCGCTGCGTGGGGCGGGAACGCCGCGTGGCGACCTCGTTCGATGTTCTTGGCCATGCAATCGCGGTCAATTCCCAGCGCGCGGTACGGGCTAGCGTCGTTGGTTTTCTCCAGAATGGCCTGGTGCTGCTCGTGAGAGACTTGGGCGGCGTCGTGTCAGCAGGGTCGCTGTCCTCGTGGCGCTCCATCATATACTGCCCTGCCACGGTCCGCGCCGCCTTTTCTCCATTTTTTCGAACGTAGCAGCGAAGATTGGCATCGATGGGTCGCTAGAAACGACTGGCGGCAACCCGGCGCCCATCTCGGGGCACGCCGCGCGAACTTCAAAGCCCTGTCCAGTTCTGGCGGTCGGCCGCGCCGTTGGCCCTGCAGCGCGCGACGACGCGACGGGCGCGAAACTAAACTTAAATGCCGTGCCCTCTTCGGCGCCACCATGGTCGATCTGAACAGGCGCGGGTGGCTGAGCCGCGCGGGCCCTGGCAGATTCGCCCCGCGCCGCGGGTCGCCATGCGCCCGGCGAGCCGCGAGCGCGATGCCTCGTCAAAGACTTGGGGCGTCGACGCGGGCGGTCCTCAAGCGTCTCGACGGTCGCGGGCGGGCGATCCTGTTGTGTTCGCGGCGCTGCGAGCTGGCGGCTAGACAAAGTGTCTCCAGGGTCGGCACAGCGCGGCGTTACCGCTCCATCGACGCGATGCAGGTCGGCGGATCAGGCCCAGGATCGCACGCTTCGCCACGCAGGTGCGGCCGCCAGACAATCCCCAACGGAGCGCGCACCATGGGTTTTGACAACCCGTAGATCCACAGATTTACCACTATTCGCACGTCGGCCTGGCCCTGGCGGCACTCCATCTACGCCGCGAAGCGTCGCTTGAGAGGCTCAAGGAACCTGAATTCCGGTTCGCGCCGATGCAGCGCAGTGTCCGCGGCACCATGAGCGGACCACGCAGTGGTGGGCCCCGGATCGACGCTCAAGAACGTCATGCCTGATCGAGACCGTCAGAAATCCATCTCGGTTTTTACCTAACAGCGAAGACTGATAGGTTTCTAGTGGTCTCAAAAGAGAGCAGCAGATGACTCCACAGGGGGGTCTGGGCGGGTGCCGGACAGGGTGCCGCAGAAGTCGTTTTAAGCCAACAGTCACACACTTCGTGCTCTTCGACCTCCCAGAACTCCATTCCCTCACATTCTGAATGCCCGGAGCCAACTGTAGGCCACTTCGTGCTCTTCGACTTCCCAGAACTCCATTCCCGGGCCACATTTTGAATGCCCGGAGCCAACTGTAGGCCACTTCGTGCTCTTCGAGTCCCCAGAACTCCATTCCCGGGCCACATTTTGAATGCCCGGAGCCAACTGTAGGCCACTTCGTGCTCTTCGAGTTCCCAGAACTCCATTCCCGGGCCACATTTTGAATGCCCGGAGCCAACTGTAGGCCACTTCGTGCTCTTCGAGTTCCCAGAACTCCATTCCCGGGCCACATTTTGAATGCCCGTAGCCAACTGAGGCTGAGGCAGGCTGCTGCTGAGGCAGGCTGAGGCTGAGGCTGAGGCAGGCTGAGGCTGAGGCTGAGGCTGAGGCTGAGGCTGCAGGCTGAGGCTGAGGCAGGCTTGCTGAGGCTGAGGCTGAGGCTGAGGCTGGCCCTGAGGCTAAGGTTGAGGCTGAGGCTGAGGCTGAGGCTTAGGCAAGGCTGAGGCTGAGGCTGAGGCAGGCTGAGGCAGGCTGAGGCTGAGGCAGGCGGAGGCTGAGGCTGAGGCTGAGGCTGAGGCAGGCTGAGGGCTGAGGCTGAGGCAGGCTGAGGCTGAGGCTGAGGCAGGCTGAGGCTGAGGCAGGCTGAGGCTGAGGCTGAGGCTGAGGCTGAGGCTGAAGGCTGTGGCTGAGGCTGAGGCTGAGGCAGGCTGAGGCTGAGGCTGAGGCAGGCTGAGGCTGAGGCTGAGGCAGGCTGAGGCTGAGGCTGAGGCTGATGCAGGCTGAGGCTGAGGCTGAGGCCGAGGCTGAAGGCAGACTGAGGCTGAGGCTGAAGCAGGCTGAGGCTGAGGCCGAGGCAGGCTGATGCTGAGGCTGAGGCAGGCTGATGCTGAGGAAAAGGTTGAGGCTGAGGCTGAGGCAGGCTGAGGCTGAGGCTGAGGCAGGCTGAGGCTGAGGCTGAGGCAGGCTGATGCTGAGGCTGAGGCTGAGGCTGAGGCTGAGGCTGATGCAGGCTGAGGCTGAGGCAGGCTGAGGCTGAGGCCGAGGCTGAAGGCAGGCTGTGGCTGAGGCTGAGGCTGAAGCAGGCTGAGGCTGAGGCTGAGGCAGGCTGAGGCTGAGGCTGAGGCAGGCTGATACTGAGGCAGGCTGAGGCTGAGGCTGTGACTGTGACTGCCGTTGCCACTGCGACTGTCATCGCGAATGCGACTGCGACTGCGAGAACAGGAGAATTCTACAACTGGATTCTCATCTGGATCTTAAGGGGAATGTTTCCATATATGCTTCTACACATCGCTGTTAGGTTGCTTTGCCGGGATAATTATTTATTCCGCTGCCTCTTGAACTTGTCGAAACAGATCATGTTTTCATTGGCCCTTGATGCGGGCGTGACCTGCCTGGCACATCGCTCCTGAACCGCCCGGGCAGCGCCGTCTGCGCGGTCGATCAGAATCGCCGCTCAACGCTGCGACATGCTCCGCTCTATCGTCTGAACGGCGGCACCCGCGACGTAGTTTTCTGTGGGAACCCGCGTGGAGGGGAAAAGAGACACGGCAAAATGGGCGGCCCTCAAAAACCGGAAGAAAATAAAAGAGATTGGAACCCAAATGGCGACCATCACCCGCCTAAAGTTGGAACGCAAGTCTGTCCGCCCCACCGGGGGGAAGCTCCGCCATCTCACGGGGGCGCGTCGTCAGTTGCGCGGGGAATCGCAAACTAACCAGACTGCGAGAACCCCGAATTTCGGCCAGGGAGGAACACGAGATTATCACGATATCTTGATGCACCCAGCTCTGCTCATAAGGCCGCTGCCGAACTACCCTCCAGCCACCACCTGACACGTTCGCCTGTTGCAAAACGAAGGTCTTCGGACTGTCAGCCCACTTGGGGCGCTGCTCTCGGACCAGCGCCCCGCATGGCGTAATGTGGAATGTGTGGCGCAAGTAGGCCTTGGATTCAAAGTTCATGCCACGTTTCTACTTCGCGTGGTGGTCGGCGTGAGCATGCCAAACATGGGCCCCCACTGCTACGTCCCACTCGCCACTGACAGGGGCGTCCTCTACACGCTCGGATGAACACTGCAGGAAAGGTACGATTTCCACCGGTGCGTCGTCCATGACGGAGAGCCCCCTCGAACGAGGCCAGCGAGGGATCGCGTCTGGGACGGTTGCTCTCAGGATACCGCTGAGTAGAAAGCAGGCGCATGAGGTTGTAGCCGGTCGCGCAGAGCCGCCCTGCTTGCCCCGCGGGATACTGAACGCGCCCTTCCAGCGACTCTCGACTGGCATTCGTTGTGGTGATTTTCATCAGTGGGCCATGGTACAATGACCTCTGGTGGAACTTGCGCGCCTCGTGCATCCTCACTCTCTCCTGGCCACGTGCATCGAGTGCCCCTGGCGCGCGCGGATGAAGATCGGGATCGGCACCGTGCCCAACGGCCCCCAAGAGTCGCATTCCACCGATCTCTGTCAAAATTATAAGGGAGGGGCCTCTCGCATCAGATGCAGGCTCGCGGCCTGCAGTCCAAGGACCTCGGCAGAGTCGGGCAAGAACATGGCTAAACCATGCCATGCCAGGGCCACCATTCTATTGGTGAAGCCACCCGCGTGCACCTTGGCAGATATCTCTGCAAGCAAGCGCCGCGCCACGGAACCGCGCGCATGCAGTGGGCATCGCCTGAGCAGGCGCAGGATCAGCGCAGCGGCGAGCATTGCCTTTTCATCACCGCGGGTGCGGACCAGAACTCCGACGCCCCTGCGCCCCGGCCCTCGCCGCGGGGAAAGCCAAATTCAAGGGGCGCGAGAGAAGCGCACGCAGCCTGAAAGATGCCGTCGCAGGAGTCGTGGGCATGGCAACGGGCGCAACGGTTGCTGAAAGCCTGCGTCGGTTCATTGCGCGAGGGCGCGCAAAGCGAGCGCGGGATTCTGCGCCAGCTGTGAGTCCTGATGCAGGCGTCTGAACGCGCGGAGTCTACCCCGGACTTGATGGGCGCTGGCGTTCTGCGCGCGATGGCGCCCTGTTCCGCGGCTGATCGAGAGCTCTGGCCCGCGCGCGGTGGCGCGATCTAGAAACGCACGGGCCGCGCCCAACCAAAAAGAACCTGGGGCGCATCCCTGGCCCGCCTCTGCGCCCCCGTTACCCTGGTGCCCCGTCAAAACAGGGTCGCCGGCGGCGCCGTCGGCTTCCTCCATGTTCTCGCCAACCTTCGCGGTAGTTCGATCGCCCGTTGCTGAGCCGCAACCAGCGGGCCCTGCTGCGTCTTCCATTCTGCACCAGACCAGCGTTCGCATCGGCCCGCGTCGGCCCGCTCACCCAAGGCTGCGCTTCCTCTTCGATTCGCAAGTAAGCGTTCGCATCAGCTCGCTCATCCACTGCTGGGCCGGGGGCGGCAGGCGGCGCTGCTTCCTCGCCGCAATCCGCCGACGCATGTGAGAAACACCGCCAGCTCAACCAGCGACATCCCAAATCGCTTTCACTGACGCAAGAGTCGGAGCAGGATTGACAAACGCAAGTCCTGCAGGGGCTGCGCTCGCGAGATCAAGCGCAACGTCGATATCATTGAAATTCTCGGTTAATGTCTTCTCGGACGTCGCGCGCGGCACCGAGCGCCCTCCCAGGTTCAAAAACTGCGCATCCCCATTTTTCGACACAACGTTGGCGCCCTTTCCCAGCAGCAGCGACCCGCTTCAACGTTCGCTTCCCGCCCTCACTGTCTACCTTTGTTGCTCGGATGCAGGAATGCGCCCTGGGCGCGGACGCCGCGCCAGCGCCGCGCGCAGAAACTGCCCCGAACTGTCGGCCATAAACGCTCTCGGTCGCTCTGACAACCGCGAGCTTCAACGGGTTGGACAATATACCTCCCACTCTTCCTGCGCTGGCTGCGTGGCCTCGCCGGGCGCGCTCTCCGCGGCTGGGGCGGGCTCGGCGGCGGAGCCGCCGGGCGCTCCTACCCCCGCGGGCGCGGGTCTAACAAGGCATGTCTCAACGGCAAAGGCCTCGCGGGGCCTCGCGACGAGCTGGCAGCGGGCGTCTCCCGCCTTGCCGCCGCCCGAGCTGGCCGCGGGCGTCTCCCGCCTCGCCATCCGCTGGGCCGACGGCGAGGCAGGATAAACCATCGGCTACGCTCTCGCAGTCGGCATGGGCCGACAGCGGCTTGCTGGGCAGCCGGGGCAGCAGTGCCTGAGGCGATGGGTTGCCCTGGGGCCGAAAGGGACTTGCCTGTTGCGTCTGTTGCACTGCGGGTGCCTCGACAGAAGCCCGCGGGCGGGGCGAAAGAACATGTTCCCTCGTTGTAGCCCCGCGGGGCTTTGCCCCGGCCCGCGGCCGAGCCGCGGCCTCGGCCGGGGTCGGCGTGGCTCCAGCGACGGCGGGTCCAACAGGTCCACCTGCTGAATCGGCAGGCTGTCTTTCCGCAGCCCTGCGCGCAATTGCCCGCGCTCGCCTCTCCTGAGCAAGCCGCCAAGCCCGCCAATAAGAAGGCCATGGATCGTGGAGATGCGGCCCATATCCGCGAGAAGTCCCCAGATGTCGTCGGACTCATCCGCGAAGGCCAGCAAATGCGCTCGGTCGCTTCGACGGCGTCGACGGGCTTCAGACAGCGGCGAATAATTGCGCTCGGAGAAACCATCCGACTCAGAGCGGCCGGGGCCGCAGCGTAAACGCGAAGCTCTAGCGCCGCGGTCTCGGCAAAACGCCCGCGGCGCACGCGGCCCGCGGCCCCCGCCCCTCTGCGTCGCAGCGGCGCCGGGGGGCGCGAGCGCAATCTCGGCCGCGCGCGACGAGCCATCTGCAGAACATATCTCCACCGCGCCACGCCGAGGATGCTGCCGCGGAATGCCTTCGTTGCCCTCGACGCCTCCTCCGCCCTCGGCGCCCGAAAGAAACGGCGCGTCGCCCCCGATGATGGGGCGCGAACAATGGGCGCTGCAAACGCGAAAGCAACGCGCCCGTTCTTTGTTCTACAATATCCCCCCCCACGGCCTGCGCCGCGAAAAACGGCGGCGCGACTGGCGCGTGGAAATGCACGCCCGACAACCGTTCGACGGCGGCCGTGGCCCAATCGAGCGCCTAGCAAGCGGAATGCCGACGCGGCCCCCCGAGGCGCCGCGCGGCGGCGACGCGCGGCAAAGAACTTGCCCCGCAGAGACAGCGGGCGACCCGAACCCCGCGGGGCAGTCTTGGCGCCCAACATCTGAATTATAACAAAGAAATTGCCGTTGACCACCTTGGCCAGTTGGTCGCAGCTGTCGGGGGGTTGCGCCGTAGCCATTTCCTCCTGAATTTAAAGCGCTCTTAATTCGCAGCTCTCGCCTGGCCGGCAAGCGCTCTAGCCGTGGGCCCCAGAATCGCGCGGGGCCCTGGCGAGCATCGGCCGCGGGCAGACCTTTCCGCGGCATTCGAGCGCGGTCTGCCACGTCTGGCAGAGCGGCCGACCATGCGCATAATCCGAATCCTTGTTTCAGCTGAGGTCCGGCTCGAGGTGGCGCGGGAAGTTCTTCGCTGGCTTGCTACCCATAAGAGTTTTGAACCAGGTTCCCTTTGGGCCGTCTTCCCGAATCCCCCCCTCAAGGTTCTCGAACGAAGCGAGGGCCCCCTCGGCTACCGAGGGGCTGGCCAACTGAGGAATCGCCACTGCGGCGACAGAAGCGGCTGAGCCGCCCTGGACGCACGCACTCGGCGCGGCCGAGCCGCCCCGGGCACCCGCGCTGCGCCGGGCGCGGCAGAGCCGCCCTGGGCGCCCGCGCCGGGCACGGCTGAGCCACCCCGGGCATCGCAGTCGCCGCCGTCGCCGCGCGCGGCCCCCGTGGCCGAGCTGGGCGGCGCCGTGGGCGAGCGGGGCGCGCGGATGATAGCACCCATGTCGCTATCGTTCGGGATCTTACTTCGCGGGCCACGTGCGCTTGCCGCTGCCGGCGACAGCTTGCGCTTGACGTTGCAACTGACGCTCCTTCTCTGAATGTTTTGTCGCGTTTCCCTCTCCCCCTTCAAGAGGGCCAAATCTCGCTGCCCCAGCGGCCTCCTTTTTCGCGTTGCGCTCGCAGCAGTCGCTGCTGTGCGGCGCCTGTGATATTGCGTTGCAATTGCTGGGCCCTTCGCGCCATCGCGCGCTGTGGTTCCCATTCCTGGCGCGCGCGCCGCAGCTGCTCATCCTTCTGGCGTTCGGGCTTCGAAGTGCAACTTTTCATCTGGCGGCCATTTGCTCACTGGGGGTTCCGCGCTGGGGGCCCCCTCTCTTGCTCTTTCTCTTGCGTAGTGGGCGACGGCGAGGCCTGTTCGGCACCCCTTCCTTCCGCGGACAACGGCCCCCTGCTATCGGCAGACAACTCGGCCCCGGCGCCCAGCGCCCCGCAGCGATGGACATGGGGCTCGTGGCTGAAAGCATAGACGGACTGCGGGATCCACGACTGCTCCGTGGCCTCGCTCGACCCATCTTAGGGCGGCGCGAAACGCCTGGCCGGCAACGGTGAAGTTAAAGGAAGCGCAGTCGGAAACCCGATCAGGTCGCCCGCTAGGGTCGATGACCGAATCAGTGCCCCCATCAAATTGCTGGGCTAGGTCCAACAACTCAGGGATATCATCGTCTGTCCCGCTTGCATATTAAATGAAGGGACATTGGGGTGCGCGCCGTGGTTGAGAAGGGACCGACCGCCCCGGCATTCCTACAGGCCTACCACAACATATTCTTAGAACCCCAAAATGTCGAAAAACAGAAACACTGTTTCTTCGTTGAATTAACACAGCTGTTCTTGTAACATAAACCCGATGCGATATAACAAGACAGCCCCAACCAGACATGTCCTAATAACACTCCGCGCACACCATAACAATTGTTTAAAACATTCCTTGGTGGGCCCATTGGCGAGCCACGGCGCTTCGCCACTGCTTGATGTGGGCCGCTGGTCGAGCCGGCGGTCTCAGTCCGCGGTTCGATGGGGCCTGCTTCCGTTCCTGCCCAGCCTGTCGGCCTTTTTCGAAAAAGGATTTTCGCCCGTCGGATCCCTCGCGTGATTCAGCATTGCAGCTACAACAAGGCTCAGAGGTTCAATCGGGGCTTGAGGCATCATGACATGATCCGCCGTCTGAGACGCTGGCTGGTTAGGCAACGGGGGAGCGGCCGAGCCGCCTCCCGGTGGGAATCAGCATGGCGCTGCCCGCCGCATGGCCGGCAGACCCGCCACCTCTGTGATTCCAGTGGATACTTCGCTCAGATCACCGGCTGATCCGACCATCCCAAGGCCCTGCCTCATCTGACCCAGCGCCTGAGTCGCTCGATTTATTTTGCTCTTGCGACGGTGGAGGAAGATGTCAAGCGCAAGTAACATGGATATCTCCCGATCAAGAACATCCCACACTGTGTTCAAACCGCTTCGGGATGGTATGTAGTACATGACTCAGCCGCGCTCGTAGCTGGTCTCCCGGTTTCGCCATAACTCTTCAACCCGAGTCGTGGATCGAATGGATTTTGATTCCCTTCGGAATGTCTCTTCATCCTGGGTCCGAAGCTTCGGGCTACGACTGACTGGACAAAACCTACAAATGCCCGCAAATCCTTTGTGAAAGCCCGCTTCCCGTAAGTGGATTCGAGGCACGTTGATTCGCAACTAAGATTGGCACGGCGCGGCTGTCCTGCGCCATGTGAGCTCGCAGGTCTCGAACGAAGCTGTTACTTGTCCCCTCCACGAAGTTACTGTTTCCTCGCGGGCAAGTTCGCCATGTCGTAATCTTCGGCTGATCGACGAGAAGTTTCCATTAATCCGCCGATCCGGCGTGTGAGTTTGTGGCTCTGCGGGGGTAGGGGGAGGGGAGGAGGAGGGGGGTCGCGTGGCGTGGGTTCCGATGGCGCGGGGCGTGGGGGGGTCGGTCCCCCGTCCCGCCTGCGGACAAGGGGGATTGGGGGAAGAGGGCGGGGGTGCAATAGCCGGGGTGGCCTTGCCAGGGTAGGGGTAGGGGGGGGGGTCCGGTGGCGTGGGTTCCGGTGGCGTGGGGGGGGGGGCCTGGTCCCCCGTCCCGCCTGTGGACAGGGAGAATTGGGGGAAGAGGGGGGGGAAGTCCTGTGGCGTGGGTTCCGATGGCGCGGGGGAGGGGAACGGTGGGCGCCGTGGCGTGTGAATTTGAAGGAGCCTCAGCTACAGCCTCGAGGCTGAGCTTCGGCCTCCGAGGGGGGTTGCCAGGGTGGCTCTGCTGGGGAAGAAGGGGGGGGTGCGCGCGCGTGCGCGGGGTACTGTTTGTCCGCGCGCGCGAGAAGGGAACCGGGGAAAGAAGGCAAAAGAAGTGGAACGGGACAACGGCGGAAAACGGTGAACAAATGGGGGGGGAGAGACGAAAGTGGCGGTGAAATGCGTGTCTGTTGTGTGGTTTGTGTGTGTGTGTTTGTGTGTGTCTGTGTTTGTGTGTTTGTGTGTGTGTTTGTGTTTGTGCGGTGTGCGTGGTGTGCGTGTGTTTGTTGCCCGCCGTGTGCGTGTGTATGTGCCTGCGAAGGTGGCGCGCGTGTGTGCGTGTGGTGTGTGTGTGTGTGTGCGTGTGCGTGTGTGTAGCGTGTGTGTGTGTGTATGTGTGTGTGCGTGTGTGTGCGTGTGCGTGTGCGTGTGTGTGTGTGCGCGTGTGCGCGTAATGTCTGCGAGCGTGTGCGCGCGTGTCTGTC
The DNA here is from genome assembly GCA_963575745.1 of Prorocentrum cordatum. Taxonomy (NCBI): domain Eukaryota; class Dinophyceae; order Prorocentrales; family Prorocentraceae; genus Prorocentrum; species Prorocentrum cordatum. The sequence goes on along the minus strand of CAUYUJ010015704.1, from coordinate 528,401 downwards.
GGCGAAGTGTCGCCGCCGAGTCTGGGGGGCACCTCAAGCGACCTGGATCGGCGGCACTGGCCGAAGCCACTACAATAACCAGCCTTTTGCCACAGATGTGGCAATGTCTGTCCTCATGATCTCAAGATCCCCGTCTCCTGGTGATATGCTGACCACATCCACATCAGCACGCATACCGCGGGGACCGGCGACCACAGACGGGGGCAGCCGCGCCCCTTTTTGCACTCATGGATACATACAACAGCTTCGGAGCAGTACGATGGTGAGAACAATCAACTAACAATCCATGTATAGAGGCGGCGGCGGAAACAAACACAGGGCAATGGTAGAGTCCCAGCAACTCCCCGGCCTTCTGAACATGTTTGTTTCGCCTTCTCCGAAGACGCAAAAACACCTCTCAGAAGGCCAAAGGGTTTATAAGATGCCTCGCCGCCTTCTGATAGGGCCTTTTATGTATCACTTCCCTCCATTGCTCGCCGCCGAAGGTGGGCAGATCCTGAGCCTACGTAGGATCATTGCGTAAGCCCTGCTGGCATGGCCATACAGGCGTTGGCAATCACAACAAGATCCTGCGTCCAGGATTTGTCTGGCCAGGACTGGTGTAGGTCTATACGACAGGTTCGCGTAGTCACGATGTCGGCGCTGGTTCGTGATACTAACAATCAACATTGTAACATGCACCCATACCAACGGGGGAAACGTAAAGAGCTATGGGTGCGTGTTGTCGGATGGAGTTGCCCGGTCGAACGGGAGCCTCCCCCGAGGTCCTGCAACCCGCACCCATACCCATGTACCAGTCCTCGTCCCTCCGACCCCCCAATGGGTATGGGTGTGGGTGTGTGCGTTGTTTTTTCGTCAGATGCCGCGTTGATCGTTCAGCCCTAAGCTATCGCTGCTTCCCGACTGGCCAATTGCTGACGGCGTTCAACCTCGAACGCCCGCGTTCAATCTTGGATAAGGCCTCGCCATGGACATCACCGCCGCCCCCATCAGAAAGAAATCCTCCACGGTCGGTCTGAAGCCTCCTGGACACATTCCTGAACGAGCTCCCCCACCATACAACGCTGCCCTCTGGTTTTCGGGCAATAACTCGGCCCTCAGGCGGCCGTTCTGGACGATCTGGCCCCCCGCCGATCGCTCTCGACGAGGCGTGGCAAATGGAACGCACCCCGAGGCTGGTAAACCGTTGAGAATTTACGAGACTGCCCGGAAAACATCAAACCTCGGACCTCAACCGTGAAAGACTGGCGCCATAACGAACGCCCCCACCATCTTGGCCATGGGTGCATGGCTGGCGCCCAACCGACCCTGGCGGCACCCCGCCGGGCAAGTCCTGTTGGGCGCGAACTACTGGAGGAGATAAATGGTGGGGCAGCGAGGGCTGCAGAAAAGTGGGGCACTAAAAGGGCACCTTTCTTCCCTCCCATTTTATCGCCCCCCCCACTAATTCGCGCCCAATCCTTGACCCCTGAGACCTCCGCCGGCCGCCTCGCCGCGCGACCCCCCCCCCACTCCAGGGCACGGCGACGACGCCGCCGCCGCCGACGTCGAAGACGTCGCCGACGACGACGCCGACGACGACGACGATGACGATGGTGGTGGTGATGATGATGATGATGATGATGGTGATGATGATGATGATAATGATGATGATGATGATGATGATGATGATGCTGATGATCATGATGATGATGATGATGATGATGATTATGATGATGATGGTGATGATGATGATGATGGTGATGACGGAGATGTTGATGATGCTGATGCTGATGCTGATGCTGATGCTGCTGCTGCTGATGATGATGATGATGATGACGTTGCCGCTGCTAGTGATTATGATGCTGATGCTGATGCTGATGGTGATGATGGTGATGGTGATGGTGATGGTGATGATGATGATGATGATGATAACGATGATGATGATGCTGATGGTCATGGTGCTGCTGATCATGATGATTGTGATGGTGATGATGAGAATGCTAATGATGATGCTAATGATGATAACGGTGGTGATGATGCTGCTGATGATAACGATGATGTTGGTGATGATGCTGACAATAAGGTTATTGATCATGTTGCTGATGAAGGTGATGCTGAAGATGGTATTGACGTCGACGTCGCCGACCGCACGCGGCGCACGGCAATGGCGCCGACGGCGCTGACCAGCTGTTTCCCAATGAAGTTCTCGGTCTCTGGAGGCCCGCTGCAGGCCCCAGTGCCGTGAAAACCTGACCGTGGACGACAAGCAGGTCCTGCGAACAGTGTCCAGGGGCCTGGGCCCAGAAGACAGTCGAGCCGCCAGACGTCTTGGCGAGCGCTACCTGCACCTGGCACACAGAAGCACGTCAACGTTCGTGTTCGCTCGATTGTCCTCTCGATCGGGGGCTCCCCGTGTCCTCGCGATTGTCCTCCGATTATCCTCTCGATTGTCCTCTCGATTGTCCTCCGCGTGTTCGCTCGATTGTCCTGCGTGATCTGAGCGCGCTCCACCACCTCTGCCCCCCCCCCCTGCGGTTGTCTGCTCCCCCCTTCGCGCTTCGCTCCTCGCACCTTCCTCCTCGCTCCCTCCATAGTTCCTCCTGCCTCCTTTGTGTGCCCTCCCTTACCATCTCTCGATCGCAGCCTCCGAAGGCCTTCACACCTGTTCAACCCCTCCAATAGATCACGTTACTGCTGCTCCCCAGACCTCTCCCAGGGCGCGCCCTTACCAGCATGTCGAGGCGATCCACCAGCGGCGACGACGACCTCCCAGGAGGCCCCACAAAAGGCGAGAGTGACGCATGAGTTTCAGTGTCGGCACGGCCTCACCAACGACACGAGAACATCCTCCAAGGGGAGCGGCAGGGGGAGGGGGGCTGGCTCAGGGGGGAAGCAGCGGCCTGGAATCGGCGATCCATCGCAGGTAAGTCGGCGACGGGCCCCCCGTGGCAGAACCGCGCGCTCCTGACTGGGATGGGCTACTATCGGGCACCTGCGGGCGATCAGCGGGCGATTGCAGCCGGGCCTGGGACAGAAAACTTCCTCCAAGAACGCGTGGGACCCCCTGCCGGCCAACCCGAAGAACAGTCGAGGGTGCATTCCCCCCCAGGATGCACGAGAACATCCAACAGACACAAAGCACCTTAGGGCACCCTTCCCGAAGCGAACTCGATCTGATACCTGTCCGACCCCGTACCTCTTCCTCCTCCGATCGGCTACACGCAAGAGTGTCCCCAAGCAAAAGTGACCTTGCGGTTTATCGGGGGACGCGGGGTGGTCAAATCTGGGCGCGCAAGCCGCTACTTCCGACTCGCATTCAGCGATCGAGGGACGCCATTGGGCCCGCATCAAAGGTTACTCCGGCGAAACGTCACTCTTGCGTCTAGTCGAACTCTTACTCCTCTGACATCCTCCCAGCGCGCCGCGGTCGCCGAGCACGCAGCGCAGGGCCGTGCCCAGCTGCCCCGGCTCGCCGGTCATGGTCAGGAGGCGCTCCTCGGAGCGCGGGCGGGGCGATCTCGGTGAGGAGGGCGGGCTGCGGGCGGGGCGGCGAGAGGAGGCCTTTAGATATGGATTGAATATGTGTATTTTGGTGTGTACAGTGTGTATTTGTATAATCATATACATACAGACATAAAGCGTTGAAGACCTAGAAGCGGCATCCCAGGCGGAGGAGGGGGCCGTGTGCGACGCGCAGCTTTGCAAAGAAACGTACTCCTGCGCGGCTGTTGGCGCTGGAGCGTCTGGAGCAGCTGCGTAAAAAAGGAGCCATGAGACGAACGGGCGACCCATCAAGAAACCGGGGGCAGCGCCAGGCATCTAACTGGATAAACAAGTTTGTGCACCCTGTTGTCTTACCTGAGACAAGCACACGCAATCAGGAGGACGATGCGAGCGTGACCTGTTCAGATCGAGGCCATAACTGAACGGCAATGGGGGCAAACCAAAATTTGAAGACCTCGAAACAAAGAGCGTCCTCCTGGGCTGGGTATGTACCAAGCAAGGTGTCAAGCTTCCACAGGAAGCCAAGGTCGTGCTGTAGAGCAGTGTTTGAAACTCGCTGCTTGCACTCGGCGGCAGTATCCAAGTCGACACTGCATACGCAAAGAACGGCAGGTCGCTGCTCGCCATGGGGGGGCAGTTGTGCATCCCGAAAAGGGTCGTGAATAGCAAGTTCTACCTCGCGTGCGTCGTGAGACGAGGACGGCGCGTCGAAAGAGACGACGGGCTTCGGCACCACCATCTGCACGATCGAAGCCTCCGGCACCCGGAACAAAGCCCAAGTGAAGCCTCTGGCATCTCGAGCGGGGGGCGACTGTCCAGGCTGAGCTTCCTGCATTTCGTCCAGGAGGACCACCTGCGGCAAGGGCGCCTGAAACGGCGCCAGCGGGCAGCTCAGCTGGGCAGCCTCGCGCGACACGAGAAGTCATGGGGAATAAGCCGGCAGCGCGTGAAACGGCTGAACAGCATGAGTACCGACTGGTCCAGCAGGTCAGTCAGCTGGCGCACGAACCTCGGCAACGGTGTCACGACGATCTTGATGCTGACAGGGCCTTGGGCGGACTAAGCCGCAGGCTTGCGCCAAGCCGCGGATGTCGCCTGCGCGAGGCACGCGTCCGACTCGGGCCGCGTCGCGGAGCCTCCGCGCTGCGGCGAGGAGGCGCGGCCTCGACTGCCGGCGGGCAGCACCATACCTGGGCCAAGAATGAAATGGCAAATGGGCGGTCACTCGCGCACGGAGCCTGGAGGAGGGGGGGGAGGGAGGAGGGAGGAGGGAGGGTGGAGGGAGGCGGGGGGGAGGGAGGCGAGGGGAAGGAGGCGGGGGGAAGGGAGGCGAGGGGAAGGAGGCGGGGGGAAGGGAGGCGGGGGGGAGGGAGGTGGAGGAGGAAGTTGGAAGGGGGAGGGCGCAGCGTTGGTGAAGCGGGCAGGTAGGAGGGATGAGGAGGAGCGAGGAAGGAGGAGGCGGAAGGACGAGGGATGAAAGAGGAGGTGGAGGAGAAAGAGAAAGGGAGGGAGGATCGAGGAAGGATGAGGAGGAAGGACGCGGGAGGACAGAGGAGGAGTTGGAGGAGTAAGTGGCGGGAGGCGGAGGAGGAGGGAACGTTGGATGAGGGAAAAGAGAAGAGGATGACTCTGAGGAAGATGACGATGAGGAGACGTGAGGCGGGCTGAGGAGGAGGCGGACGAGGAGGAGGTTGGTTAGGAGGTGGGAGCGCGGAGCGGAGAGCAGGAATAATCATCAAACCGATTTGGTTCAGCGAGCCAGCAGGCTCCGCCCGCTCCTGCCCATGAGAAAAACACCACTGCCGGCACACACGATGTTGGGGCTTGGAGCGGGCCCCCACCCAGCGAACAGGGGGCGCACGCGCGCGCCAGGCCCCAACTCCGACGACCTGGCGCGAGAAAACATGGACACCGCACGGGCTGTGGCGGAAACGCTGGAAACACCTTGCGCGTCCGCGCACGGCCGAGAGCACCATGCGGCCCGTTCGCGCGCAGCCAAGGGACGTGATGCGCCCCGTTAAAGCGGTATCGCAACTTTCAGCCGAAATCGACGCGGCGCTTGGGCGAGAACGACATTTCGCTCGCTCGCGTGGGCCACCACTCCGACGAACAGGACAGCGAAAACAAATTTCGCCTTGCTAAAATCTGCGCTGCGCTTCGGCGAGGTCACCATTTCACTTTCGGACCTCCTGGGGTCTCTTGGGGCCTCCTGGGGGCCTGCTGGCGGTCTCGGTGGCCCCCGTGGGGCGGGGGGGCTCGAGATCTTAATTTGAGTTCCTCCTCTTGGAGCCCTCTGGGAGCCCTCTGAGGGGCCGTCTCGGGCGCTTCTTGGGCCGTCTTGCGGCCCTCTTGGAGCGTCCCGGGGCCGTCTTGGGGGCCTCTTGGGTTGTCTTGGGGTGATCTCGGAGGCCTCTTGAGCCGTCTTTGACGCCGTCGAGGCCGAAAGATATCAGCATCACAACTGCATGCGTCCCTCTTGGACATTTCTTGCCTCTTGGAGCCCTGGAGCTCCGGGAGGCCTCTTGGAGCTCTGTTGGGGGGGCTCTTGGAGGCCTCTTGGGACGTCTTGGAAGCTCCTTAGGCAATCTGGAGGCCATCGGAGGCGTCTTGGACCGATCGCTCGGCGACTCGGGGCCCTCTTGGAACGCTTGGAAGACCTGTTGGCGCCAGCCCCTTGGCCCGTCTACGGGCCCTCTTGGGGCGATCTGGGGCCCTCCAGGGGCGCTCGCGACGCAGCCCCGCCAGCGGGCCCGAGGAAAAGGCAGATCCGCATTGTATGTCAATAACTACCCATTGTATTAGGAGAATAATAGATACATGAACGTGTATCTAGATGTATATATACGCATACACATATATATATATATATATATATATACCAGAACCACGCGCGCTTCGCGCGCGCTTAGGTTCTAATCGACCCCATCCCTTGAGGAGAGCCCGTATCCACTGAAGTGATTACCCATTGATGGTGTAAGCATGAGGTACAAGAAGCATCCATAATGCTGGCCGAACAGAACCCAAGCACCGACAATGACATATGCTCCTTAATCCGCCGACCCTGTCGGCGTGTGTGAGGCGTTCTTCCGTTTGTCGTCGTCGGTGTCGTCGTCGCCGTCGCCGTCGTCGTTGTCGTCGTCGTCGCCCTCGCCATCTTCCCCCTTTCCCCGGGCCCTCTTCCTCAACCGATCCAGCCAATACGAAATCGAATCGAACAACGAAGGGAAACACCTTCCCTTGATCCCTTCCCCAGCGGGAGGATGTCCCCGGGCAACTCCCGGGGGGTGGTCCCGGCGGGTGGTCTCTGGAGGTGGTCCTGGGGGGTGGTCCCGGGGTGTACCCTGGGGCCCGTGGGGCTCCTGTTATTGTTTTGCCAATCCCGAATATGTGGCGGAGGATCCCCGGGACCTCCCCAAGAACCGGGGGGAGAGAGCCTCTCCTCCCTTCCCCCCAGCGTCCCCGCTTTGCCCCCCCTTCCAAGCGTCCCATGCTCCTCCCCCTGTCAACAGGAGGGAGCCCCTCCCCCCCACGGGCCAGTCCCCCCCTCCACAGGGGGGAGCGACCCCCCTTGGTCGTCGTCGTCGTCGTCGCCGCCGTCGTCGTTCAGGGTCGGCGGCACCGGCAGTAACGCCTCTCCAGTATTCAATTCGAAGCTATGCAAGCCAGTTTAGCCAAACACATGCAAGGCTATGAATGCAATGCAAAGCAAAGGAAAGCGATGCTCATAAGTCCAATGTGGATCACGAAACACTGCAATTGCACATACAACGGAAAGCAGCCCAGTGGAATGCAATGCAATCCAATGCACGATACGACAAAAGACCGAGAGAGTCCGAGGCGTCACGGAACTCAGAGATCCCAGGGACGAGCCGCCCTGGGAAGAGCCCAAGAGGACCCCAAGGGGAGCCCAAGACAGGGTCAAAGGGCACCCAAGAACATCCAATGAGTTCTCCGAGAGAGGCTAAGGGGGGCCCAAGTGTGGCCCCGAAAGAGCTCCAAGCAGGCTCCAGAACGAAGCACAGGAGGGCCCCAAGAGGCGCCCCAAGAAAGCCCGGAGATAACGACAGAAAGAGAGGGCCCAAGGAAGTGCATCCTCAGCGCGACAAAAAAAACGCAGAGGCCCACAATGAGCCCCAAGAAGGGCGTTCTCAACAGCCACATCCCTTGAGAAGGTCACAGCTCCACTGAAGCAGTGACCCACAACTGGCTTGAGCTCGAGGTGAAAAAGTACCGATCATGCGGATGGAAGCGAGACCTACGGCCCCAGATGAAGGCGGGGTTCACATGGCGCCCCCCCGTCACTTTCGGCACGGCACTCACACGGATCTTGTCCCCTTGGGAGCTCCTCTTTCGGGTCCAGGGACAAAGTTCGCACGGCGTCGCTCCGCCCATCTCGGCACACCCAACACACGAATCGTGCCCCAGAAGGGATGTCGGTTCACGTACGGCCTTAGTGTGGGGATTCGCATAACGTCACGTCCCCCCCACGCGTATGTCGACTGTCTCCTCACACGAATCGTATCAACAGGGAGCTCCACCGACGGTTCCAGCGCCAACGTTCGCATCCCGCCGCCCCGCCCATGGCAGTAAATACACCCCTGACCTGGATAGTGAGTTCGGGGCGTTTTGGGTGCTTCTGTGGGCCACGCGGCATGTTTCTGTGAGGCCTCTGAAGCCCTGAGATGGATCGTGAATCGGGAGCCTCTTGAAGCCTTTTCTGAGAGCCTCGTGCAGGACGTCGAAGCGAGACCTCCCATACGCTTACGGGTGACTACTGGGAAGCCTCCTGGGACCGTTTTGGGAGTCTCTGGGGGCCTCTTGGGACCTTCTTGGGGGTCCTTTTGGGGCTCTTTGGGGCTCTTTGGGGCCCTCTTGGCCCGTCCTGGGGCCCTCTTGGACCGTCTAGGGCGCTTGGGCCGTCTTGGGGCCCTCTTGGGCCGTCGAGGGTGCCTTCTGTGGCCCTCTTGGGGCTCCCTGGGGACTCTTTTGGTAACCTCTGGGGACCGTCGTGGGCCGTCGGGGGGCTCTCATGGGCCGTGTTGGAGCTCTCTTGGGCCGTCTTGGGGCCCTCTTGGGGGCCTCTTGGGTCGTCTTACGGCCGTCTTGGGGGCCTTTGGGTCCGTCTTTGCTGAAACCGTACGTTTTCCGAGCAGAAATTGGCTGTTTTGCCTTTTGGTGACCTTCTGGGAGGCCTCTTGGGCCGTCTTGAGGACCTCTGAAGCCGAAAATATAGATTTCCCGCTGGTTTGTGAAAGATTAGAATTTCTCGAGGACCTTTTCGGAAGCCTCTCGGGCACCCTTGGGGGCCTCCTGGGCCGTCTTGGAACGCTCTTGGGGTCCTCTTGGTGCGTCTTGGAGAGCTCTTGGGCCATCTGTAAACAATACTGGGCGGATTTAGGGCTGCTCTGAGCCTCGCGGGCGGGTCCCGGAGGGCTCCTGGGAGGGGGGCACTACCTATGTACAAAGGGGGGGGCCCTGCGGGTCCCCGGGGTCGGAATCCCCCATATATGTATATATGTATGTGTGTATGTGTGTGCGTGTTTGCGGTAAGAGGGTCCCGCTTCTCTTCCAAAGAACCGGGGCTGACCGGCGGCCTGGCGGCTCCGCGCTCGCCGTCGCCGCCCCGCTGCCACTCGTCGCCGCCCGTCGTCTGGGCCTGACGGGCGGCCTGGCGGTTCCGCGCTCGCCGTCGCCGCCCCGCCGTCGTCGTCGTCATCGCCCCGTCGCCGCTTCGCGTAGATTGCACCGCGTAGGTCCTCTTGCTGCAAAAAGGAATTTAGGATCCACCATCGGTACCCCCTGGGAATGTGCAATGTACATACGATTCTACCCTATCGTCCATCCCAAATTTGAATCCGTACCATCCCATCCAGGCAAAGGTTCGCACCCCCCATCGCCCTCCTCAAAAAATACTATGCGCGCGCACTCGTTGATCGAAAATCAGCAGTTTTCAAACATCCCTTGCGAAAGCGGCACGAGGAACACACGCGCGCGCGTTGTCGCGCGCGCGTGCCGAAATCCTTCGAAAACCTGAAATGCCATAAAGATTTCCAGATCGAGGGCCCCGAAAACATTCAAAACACACAGTTTCGCAACAAGGGTGCGGCACGCTGTGGCGAATTCTTAAGAACACGATCGGTTTTGTTCAATACGTTCATAGCATGCTACGAAACGGGTCTCCCGAGCGCGCGTGCCGAAATCGTTCGAATGCCCGTTGCGCACGTGATGCCGCAAAAATAGGTTGCAAAATCCGGGACGAAATGCGCACGCGCGGGTCGTCGTCGCGCGCGCATGCCGACACCAGTCAAAAACTTTAGGGCTCGTAAAGATTTCAAGGACGAGTGTTCCGATATCGAATAAAGCACACATGGTTTTGCGAGCTCTCTGGCGAGCTCGTACGACAACCAAAATCTTTCAACATTGCCATCAAATGCTGCCAATCGGGCCTCTGACGCCGCTCGAACTTATTCGAAAGCCTTTGTGCGCGTGCTGGGGGGGCACGACCCGTGTCAAATAGTACCACGCGGGCCACTCGCGCGCGTCGGCCACGCGCGCACGTCGAATTCCTTCCAAAACCTTCATCACCGACGCGAGGGCATCGTAACCGTTAGTTGCCGGCGGGCGTGGTCAACATCGGCGCCGGCATTGGCCTTGCCGTCGTCATCGCCACCATCATGCCCATCATCGCTATTCTCATCATCGTCTACCGTTGCCGGCGTCGGCATGGTACCGCGCCCGCCCACGCCACTGACTCGTATTGAAGTGCCCGCTGGAAGTGCCCAGCGGTCAACGACACCGCGGCCGCGTCGGTCGCGCCGCACTAGCTTGCCGCTGCGCGCGCGAGCATGAGCGGGCTAGCGCGGCCGCAGAGATGCAACAGCCAACGCCAAGTACTCATCGCAATCGCAGCCGCATGGGGCCTTGCAAACCAAGCTGCGGATGGGCGGGTCAGATGTTTGCGCGGGCAATGGAATTGACAACTTCAAGTTCGGCAGGGTGCATTCTCCTGTCCAAAATAAGAATAGACTCTACCCCACCCCCCAGGAATTAACGATACACCTTTTCGTATTGCATTTTACAAATGATTCTGCCCCATCGTCCACCCAAAATCTGAATTCATAGAATCCCAGCCAAACCGGTATCGACCTCCCCCCCCGCCGTCATTTGCAACAAATACTATGCGCGCTCTCGTTTGTCAAAAATCAAAAGTTGACACGAATCCCTTGCAACCGATGGGACGAAGTGCGCACGCGCGCGTCGTCGCGCGCGCATGCCGGAATCCTTGAAAAACCTTCGGTTTCGCAAGGAATTCAAAATCGAATGTCCAATAAACATACAAAAGCACAGGGTGTCGCAGCACGGATTTTCAACAAAAGCGTGCGCGCGCTCTCTTGCGTCGTCGCCGTCGTCGCCGTCCTCCCTCCTCCCTCGTCGTCGTCGTCGTCGTCGCCGTCGTCGTCCTCTGTCGTTCCTCGTCGTCGTCGTCGTCGTCGTCGTCGTCCTGGCGTCGTCGTTTCCGTCGTCGTTGTCGCCGTGGTCGTCCTTCCTCCCTCGTCGTCTTCGTCGGCGTTTCGTCGTTGTCCCGCCTATTTCGTCGCCGTCATCGTCGTCGTCGTCGTCGTCGTCGTCGTCGTCTTCCTTCCTCCCTCGTCGTTGTCGTCGTCGGCGTCGCCGTCCTCCCTCCTTCTTCGTTGTTCGCGTCGTCGCCGTCCTCCCTCCTCCCTCGTCGTTGTCGTCGTTGCCGCCGTCGTCGTCCTCCCTCCTCCCTCGTCGTCGTCGTCTTCGTCGTCATCGTCGTCGTCTTCGTCGTCGTCGTCGGCGTCGTCGTCGGCATTGTCGTCGTCGTCGGCGTCGTCGTCGTCATCGTCGTCGACGTCGGCGTCGGCGTCGGCGTCGTCGTCGGTGTCGTCGTCGTCGTCGTCGTCGTCGTCGTCGTCGTCGTTGTCGGCGTCATCGAAGACGTTGGAGACGTCGTCGGTGTCGTCGTAGTCGTTGTCGGCGGCGTTGTCGTCGTCGGTGTCTCTGTTGTTGTCGGCGTCGGAGTCGTCGCCAAGTGAGATTTGGTACCCGCCGTCACGGCCTTAAGAGGTTTTGCAAACCAAGTTGCGGGTGGGTGGGTGGGATGTTTGCGCGAGCTGTAGAGTGGACAGCTCACTGCGAACAGAAATTAACTGCACCACGTAGGTTGCAACACATATACTTAAACTACAAAGATAGCGCGCTCTTGCTACTGACTTGCCGTGAACGCAAGCTCGAATGCGCTCATTGGCTGACGGTCGCGGATCCGCCCGCCCAGCTCATCTGGCACGCATCACTGTGGATACCGCAGACGACCAAAAGCACCTCGGCTCCAATCACCCCCCGCCGCAGCCGCCCCTCAGCAGCCGCCAGCAGCCGCCCCCAGCCACGGGCCCCCCACGGGCCTCGCGCCCACTCGACGGACCGCCAGCGCCGTCCAGCGGCACCAGGAGGAGATCTTCGCCAGGTCGGACTCGCCCGCGTCCTCCAGGAACACCCAGGGAATCACCGCCCCTGGACCCCCGCCCATGGGGCCCGCGCCACCCTGCACCCGCTGGCCAGCGGCTGCGGCGGCACGGGCAATGGACGGATCTGGCGGCTTCGGAGGCGGCCTGGCTCGTTGCGCAGGGGCCGCGTCGGCCCACTCGTCGGTCAAATCGCTTATCCCCTTGTCGTCGCCAGCGGCAGCGCCGCCGCCTCCACGAGCTCCAGGCCCGCGCGCCCGCTGCCAGCCGCCGCGCTGCCGCTGCTCGCGGCAGCCTCCGTGCTTCTGGTGACGGGCGCTTTCACGGGACCCTCGCGTCGTCGTTCGCACCAGGATGCACGTCAGCGTTCAGCTCCCCGTACTGCTCTATGCCCATCCAACCACGCCGACAGCGAGGCCTGCGGCGCAGCCGAGTGGCCACAGCAACCGCCTCGGCCTCCGCCGTCACAGGGATGGGGTCGGGAGCACGCGCGAGGCAGGCCACCGCAGCCGTCGCGATGCCCCTTCAGCGGCGCGGAGAAGACGGACCATTTCCCACTCGACACCCTTTGGCAGCCCTGCAACCGCGTGGACGGCCAGGGTCGCCCCACTGGCGGCAATCACATAGATTGCACGGCATTGATCGCACCACATATACTGCGTCACATATACTGCATGACCTATATTGCACAACATGTATGGCACAACATCGATCGCACCACATAGTTTGCACCACACATATTGCACTGCAGATGCTGCACCACATGTATTATACCACATATATGGCTCCACATAGACGGATTGCAGAGCACAGACTGCTAGATGCACACTGTTTGGGGTCCACACTTGCTACCATGCTATTTGTATGTGTCTATGCATACATGTAGTTCGGTACACATGTAAGTGTGCATACAAATACGTGTGTGCACACGTTTTAACATATGTCCAGACCATTGCCCCGCAGCTGCGGATAAGAGTGACGGTGGTAGGGCGTCGTCGGCAATTTGCGAGGCTCGAAGCAACATGTGAAGAAACCTCGCCGCAGGTGGGAGTCCGTCCATTCTCTACTTCTCATACCAAATGTACATTATGACGCCCCTGAGACCCGGAGCGGAACTCCAGGCGCTGAAACCAAGGAACACATCATCACCATCGTCATCATCATAATCATCATCATCATCGTCGTCGTCGTCATCATCATCATCAGCAACATCATTATCAGCATCATCATCATCACCATCACCATGCCCATCACCATAACTATCAGCATCACCATCAGCATCACCATCACAATCATCATCAGCATCATCCTCATCCTCATACTCATCATAATCCTCATCCTCATCCTCATCATCATCCTCATCCTCATCCTCATCCTCATCCTCACCATCATCAGCATCATCAGCATCATCAGCAGCATCATCCAACTCCTCCTCCTCCCTTGGGAGGAGGGGGGAGGGGGAGAGGAGAGAGGAAGAGGGAGGATGAAGGAGGAGGAGGGAGGTGGGAGGAGGAGGCGGAGGCGGCGAAAGTGGCGAGCAACTTTCTGAGGGCTTCGCCCCCCTCCCCCTCCTCATCCACGTCCCACCCCCCCTCGCCTTGCCTCCCTTCCTCCTCCTTCCTCCCCCCTCCTCCTCCTCCTCCGCCTCCCTCTGCTTTACGCCGTCGGGTGCACGCAATGTGCGTACCCTGCATCGGCGGCGCATCGCGTGTCGACCAAGGCTCCGGCCCTGCCTCTGGGGTGGTGCGCCACGGCCGGGGAGCAGCCTCGGCCCCTCGGGACAGGCAAAGGAGCTCCACAGAGCCCCTCCCCAGTCCTGGCGAGGGGTCCAAACCCAGCGACCCGGGGATTGATCTTCGGGGACCTCGGCAGGCGGTGGATATGTCAGAGTGAGGGGGCCGAACGGTCACCCATTGTCCCTGGGTGCGTGGCTGAAGTGGGGATCCGTGGTGAGGATTCTGTTTGTTACGTTGCTGCGCTGTTGCGTTGTTGCGTTGTTTGTTGCCGTCATCCCACCCGCGACCCACCCCGCGACCCACCCCGCAGCCCACCCGCGACCCACCCCGCGACCCATCCGCGACCCACTTGCAACCCACCCGCGACCCCCCCCCCGCGATCCTCCCGCGACCCACCCACGATCCTCCCGCGACCCAAGAGCGACACACCCGCGACCTACCCACATTGGTTTAACGAAAAAATCGGCGCCTGCGGCGGGCTGGTTGTCTATGTGCAACTTTGGCGCCTGCGGCGGGCTTCTCCAGAGTCTCGCAGACTGCCGACGTCCCCACCGCCCCCTCACTCTGATCCGCATCCGTGGGATGCTACGGTAGAACATTCGGGCTCAAGGTGTGGGGGGAGGGTGCACGTATGCATATCCATCCACCGACTGCCGAGGTCCCCGAGGATCGACCCGACCCCCCAGGCGGCGATATGGATAAATCCGCGCCTCCGACTCCTACATTCATCTCCCCGCCCAAGATGCGAACGCGCGGCCCCGATAGGGGCACGCGTGTAGTGTGGAAGGCCTCGCCCTTCCTCCCATTCCCCGCTCCCTCCTCCCTCCGACGCAGCGAAACAAATCCCTCCGACGCAGCGAAAAAATTACAGCATAGTAGAAAATCCGCCGACCCCTTGGGGATCATCGGCGTGTGAGATGCTTCCCCCTCCCCAAACCCCTCCCCCGGGAGCCCGGTCCGGTCGATTTGGAGGGGGGGGGGGGTCCGGGACGAGCGCAGCACGGCCGGGACGAGCGCAGCACGGCCGGGACGAGCGGTTCACGGGGCTTTTCCGGGCCCAAGAGGGCCTCAAGACGGGCCAAGAAGCCCCCAAGAGGCCTCCAAGACGGCCCACGAAGGCCCCGAGACGCCAAACGACCGCTCCAAGACGCCCAAGATGGCCCCAAGACGGGCCAAGAGGTCTCCAAGACGGCCCCCGAGGTCCCAAACAAGCCTCCCAAGAGGGCCCCAAGAGTCTAAAATTGTTGATTTTCCATAGTGTTTTTCGATGTTTTTTGCTTTTCCGCCTTTTCGGCTTCCCGACGCTCCAAGACGGCCAAAGAGGCCCCAAAGACAGCCCCAAGATGGCCCAAGAGGCCCCCAAGACGGCCTCCAGACGGCCCAAGACGGCCCCAACACGGCCCAAGAGGTCCCCAAGACGGCCCAAGAGGGCTCCAAGACGGCACCAAGAGGGGCCCAAGAGGGCGACCAAACATGTTGAAACTCTAGCTTCTGCCCCCAGGAGCCCCAGGGGGCCCCAAGAGTGCCCCAAGAGGCCCCCAGAGGCCCTCACGAGGCCGCCCAGACGCCCCAAGGAACCCCCAAGAAACACCCCAGAGGCTCCGACACGGCCCCCAAGTGGCTCCAAAACTCGCTTCCAGAGGCCCCCCGAGAAGCGATCCGCGAGATCCCGATACAAGACGACCGCCCGCGGTGTCGCCGTCCGCTCGGAACCCCCCGCGGAACTGCCCGAGACCCTCTGGCGGTGTCGGCGAACAGACACCAAACAAATATCACTCGCCTTTTCACCCCTTCGCAGCTTCTACTACCCCCAGATTGGCATAAACAAGGGGTCGGCGGTGTGGCGTAAGCGTAAGAATCACGTCTAGAGCCGTAGACCCCATGTTTCTGCGCCATTCTTCGAACTGGCTGGACCTGTTAGGGCCGCGTGGCCCGAAATAATGCGAAAACGCCCAGCTCAAAAAAATCAGATCGCCAGGATCTCAGGGTTCGGACTCCTCATCCTCCTCTTTCTCCTCCTCCTCCTCGTCCTCTCCCCCCTCCTCCTCCGCCTCCCTCCGGTTCCCTCCGCTTCCCCCTCCTCCCTCGCCTTTCCTCCCTTCCTCCTCGTCCGCTGCTCCCCACCCTCCTGCGTTCCCCCCCCGCTGCTGGGCAGTCGCAGCCCCAAGGAAGGCGCACAGCCCGGCCGATGTGTGGACTGACGTGTCCCGCCCGGCGCTCCTGCTGCCCGGTCGCGGCGTTCGTCTCGGGCTCACGGACCTCGGGAGGGCGGCCCCGTGGTCGACTGGGCCCTTCGCTGAGCATGGTGCCTGAAATCCTGGCCTTGCAATTTCTTATGTCGGAAAGCCACTACGAAATTGACCTACCCAAGAATTGCAGCCCAAGCAACAGAGTTGTGTTTTTAGTGTTGCATGAACTGATTCGCTTTGCATTCTGAAGCAGGGTCCATAGCGCCAGCAGTTTCAGTTTGGTTTCCTTGAGTTCAGTGGAACTAGTAGTTTTGCAATTGTTGGTGTCATGTGTGATTCGTTGCGCTTGCTTAGCTTTCCAGCGGGTCGATTCGTCCTGTTGCCAACGGATTCATCGAACATTCCGTCGGGTCCTACGGAAATATCCGATTGGTTTCCCAACACACCGAGCGCGCACCGATTGTATGTCCAATTTCAGGTGCGGTTCGCACATGCCCACCGCATGGCGCAACGTAGCGCACATTGCGCGGCGGGTGGATAGTTCTGCATTCTCACACTGGGAAGTCCTCACGTTGGCTTGGAACAAAATGCACAGATGGCGCGCGCGCCGGCCGTTGTGAGGGTCCCGGGGCCCGAAAAGTTCGGGTCCAGGGGCCCGGACAAATTACGCAGAAAGAAGGGGTCCGGGGCTCCGGACGTGATTTTTGCGATGTTGCACTTTATTGCAACGTCGTAGCTCAGGAGTCAGAGCTGAACAAAATGGTTGACCGACAATTAGAACAGCCGGGCCTAGGACGGAAGAGCGTCCTTCAAGACAGTGCAGGTCCTCTATCGGCCAAAGCACACGGAGCATCCAAGGGGACCCTCACAAGGATGCACAAGAGCATCCAACAAACACGAATAACACGAAGGGGCCCTCCCCGAGCCGACCTCGATCTTGTACCTTGGTCCGACTGCGAGAACTGTCGCCAGACGGAAGGAGGAGGAGGTGGACGAGAAAGGCCGTTCGCAGAAGGAATAGGAGGGGTAATTACGAGCAGAGCGGGGCTGGGAGGGATGAGTGACGGACAGGCGTTGGAGACAGATAGCGAACACTCGTGCCATATGAGATTCCCCCTTTTCCCAGATGGTCAATGTTGGCGGGGGATCTGATGTTGCACTCCGCCGCGGTCGTCTCCCGACGCGCCAACTTCGAACTTCGGGGGAGAGAGGGGGGGCGTTCCCTACTTTTTCTGCCTGCTGTATGAGCGACAGAAGGGGCAGCGGCGGCGGCGAAACGGTGTCGGGCCGAAGGTCGAACTGACTCGAGCTTAAACCACGATTCGATGAACTTCAGGACTGTGCGACCTACCGTGAGCAAAGAGACTCTACGACATGATGGCCCCGCGGCGGGAGCTCGAGCTGTCATCGCCCAACCACAACCGACAAGCTCGGACGACGAATTATAAACGGGCGGGCGCCCCAGGACCCCTTCGGGCCTGTCGGGGGCACCCACGTCTTTGAAACTAATACGAGGAGGAAGAGGAGGAGGAGGTGGAGGAGGAGGAGGAGGAGGAGGAGGAGGAGGAGGAGGAGGAGGAGGAGGAGGGGGAGGAGGAGGAGTAGGAGGAGCAGAAGGGGGAGCGAGGAGGAAGAGGAGGAGGAGGAGGGAGGAGGAGGAGGAGGAGGAGGAGGAGGAGGAGAGGAGGGAGGAGGAGGGGGAGGGAGAGGCGGAGGGGAGAGGAGCAGGAGGAGGAGGAGGAGGAGGAGGAGGAGGAGGAGGAGGAGGAGAGGAGGAGGAAAAGGACGAGGACGAGGAGGAGAAGACGGCCGAATATGATGACCGACAGGAGGGGGAACGCACTGGCGGCGCAGCGGGGAGCCTCCTCCAGCACGCGGGCGGAGGAGGAGGAGGAGGAGGAGGAGGAGGAGGAGGAGGAGGAAGAGGAGGAGGAGGAGGAGGAGGAGGAGGAGGACCGTTCGAGGGAGGAGCAAAAGGAGCATGAGCAAGGCGGGGCTGGGAGGAACGAGAGAGAGGGATAACTGACGGAGGGGGGCGAGGAGGAAAAGGAGGTGGGGGCGGGAGGAGGAATGGCGGACGGGGGCCTTCAGGGGATCCAATGAAGTTTTGCGCCAAGGGGTCCCTGGGTTTCTTCTTCTGCGGGCCCCGTGGCGCAGGGAGCGGGGCGATGGCGCGGGCGACCGCCCCTGAAAATGTACTCCTGTGCTCTCCAGGGCAGGGCCTCCCCCACAGGCCTTTGGCAGGGCCTCCCCGGGAAACCTTCTCGAGGATGCAGAACTTGGCGGCGAGCGAAGGGGAGGAAATGATAAGGAGAAGCCCTTCTCAGAAGGCGGCGGGGCTTCTGAGCCGATTGAAAAGGCAGTCTCCTTCACACTTCCCCCAGGCTCGCCGCCGAGGAACCAGCGGCACAACACTTAAACTGTCGGAGGTCCGCGCGAATCTCTTGGGCCGGCGCTGGGGACCCTTGGGCGGCGCCTCATGCGTTGCCCCATGGCGCGCGCCGCGCGCGGGAGAAGGTGGCCCACGCCGATCCAGGAGATCCGCGCAGACCTCCGAAAGTCGATAGTTGTGAGGTTCTTTTTTCCTGGTTCGAACCAACGGGTCCGAGCATAACCACATCCACCACCTCCCGAGGTCCAGTGGGATCGGTTCCCCAGGCGGTGGATCTGGACAAGTCCCAGCCTGGGATCTCGACCTCTTCCCTGGGCCAGCTTTGCTGGTTCAGGGTCGAATATTGGGTCCCCGGCGGCCTAAGCGGTTGAGACAAGCCCACCCTACGCGGATAGTCCTGGTAACCTTGTTGTTGATTGCTCGTACTTGTGCGACCTATAACGCGACGTTGCTGCGCAACTGGCCTTAGTTACTTTCCCATGCACTGATTCTCAAGCGCACTCAAAACAGCCAACTATAGCCTGAGCGCATGAGGTAAATTACGTGATCGGCTGTACCGAACAATACTCATATATATATATATATATACAGCAAGTTCAATCAGCGTTGGGCTCACACTGGCACCCGCGAGCCAGCGCGAGGACATCGCCCACGGGGGGTCTGGTTCCCTCTCTCTCTCTATATATATATATATATATATCGCTCTGTATATCTCTCTCTCTCTCTCTCGTTATATGTTGTCGTTGCCCCTCTAAGTTCCCCATGTTGTCCACGTGCGGATTATATATATATAGATATATCTAGATACGTCCCGTGTGTATGCTGTTAGCTATTTGCGATCTCTCTCTCTCTCTCTCTCCCTCTCTCTCTCTCTCATTCCCTCTCTGGCATTGGAAGTTTAGGTTGCAGAGGCCGCAGACATCGGAGCACCCGAAGCAGACATGTTTCTTACACTGGCCCGATAGGCCAAGGCACCGCGACGCTGGTACCACAGCACACTTTGGTCAATAAATGGCACACGTGGCGTTGACTCGCATGCTGAAGGCGCTCGGTCTTCCTCATAGGTTTGACAAATCACACATGTCGGATCGCGATCTTGGGGCCCTGGGTCTGCCTCTCTCGGGTCTTCTCTTGCGGGGAGAGCGGGTACGTAAGTCAGGCGTTCCAAGCGTCAAGGTCCGCCCTGGGGTCCCGAGAGCATAGCTCCCGGGCATCCCCCCAAGAACGGACTTAGGGTGGTTTTCTGGGACGTCGCCAAATTGACTTCGCTTGCCGAGAGGCGAGGTCATCGAACAACTAATAGGCTCACGTTTCTGCTTGCTCGTCGTCCTTACAGGGCCACCCACGAACCCCTCATCTATGATCTCCTCCACATTCCGTTCCAAAGAATCATCGGATGGCATCGCATCATCCTCGCCGCGCGTGGTCGTTCGCTGCGCAGGGAGCTCATGGAGACCACCCAATGTAACAGGATATGCTTGGTCATAGACCTCATGTTCCTCATCAAGCGGCCCCTGATCATCATGGAAACCAATCGGCTTGGGCGCTGACCTGCGCGAATACTTTTCCTCCGATGAAATGGCCTCCACGTCGCGGTCGCCGTCCGAGAGGTGCTTGGAAACATCAGCTTGGTCCTCGAGCGGCGTTATGTCCCTTTCATATTCCACGTCTCGGCCGGGTCGAGTGGTGCCCTTGATTTTCGGAATACCAGGACGAAGCTCATCATCGCACGAGAGATTCGAGCAAATCTTGTTTGATCAACGTTGGCTCGATTCCGTGATATTGTCAGCATAGCCGTGTTCAGGAACGTCCACGCTCAGATCATGGCGCGATCATTCTTCGGGGCGTACATCATCCTTGGTTGGGCCATCGCTTCCCCATCCGGTAGAACCATTTACGTCGAAGACAGCATTCACGGCTGATTACCAGTGCTTTTCCAATTCGCTGTTGCGATGGAATCTTTCTTGACCATGTTGATAAGCAAATTGTGATCATGATCGCCTCGCAACTACGCGTAATCTTCTTACTGTGGCAGCCGTTTGATCCTGATCAGTTTCAAAGTCGGTGATGTATCCCTCCATGCCATGGCTATATGAGAGTGGTAGGGTGTCCGTTAAGCTTCGACCTAACAGAAAGATGAAACGAGGTCGGCCGGCTGGGGGAGAGCGCCCAGGAGGGCGCGCGCGCCGTGCGGGCCGCGATCCTTTTAAACTTGAGCCAACCCACCAGAAGTGGGTCAGAAGTGGGCCTGGGGGGATGACCGAATCAACTATATACTTCCGCCGACTTCCTCAGGCGGGCCTGCCGCCGACGTACTTTTGCCGGCTTGTGTTGGTTTCGCTGGCATTCCGCCCAAGGCGGCGAAGACGCGCCCAGCGCGAGGCGCCAACGAAAGCGCCCTGCGTGTTCAGACACCCGAGGTCATGATTTGTCACAAAATGGCTCCCCAAAGGTCTGGAACCCCCAGGGCACGGTGAGGGCTCCCAGAAGGGAGGCAGAAAATGGCCACAAACCTCCCGCCGCAACTGCTCCACAGCGCGATGCCGTCTGGGTCCTCGAGTCACTGGAGGCCTGCGAAGGGCCGACCGCTCCCGAATGTCCCCCCCCCGTTGCCAGCCCCAAAATTGCTGTCGCGCTCACCCCGGCCCCGCGCGCCGCAAGCCACCCGTCAACGTCAGGAGGGCCTCTCGCGCGGCCCCACGCGGAGGGCGCACCCCAGACAGTTCCGCCGTGCCCTGGCCAGCCAGGGCGCCCGAGAAGGATCAGAGACCTCGGCCCTCTGTCCTCGGTCCTCCCGGAGGATCCCTTCGAGAGCGTCGCGTTCGCCCCCCCAAGGACGGACGGCCTCACGCGGAAAGCGCACCAGGACACCGCCGCCGTGCTTCCCGAGGACGTCCGTCAAGGATGCCCACGAGCCTACCGACTGATCGGTCCTAAGCCCTCCCCTTTCTGGAACGTCCCGCTCGGCCCCTTCGCGGGCGAGAGCCGTCCCCGACGCGCGCGCCCCCTCCAGGAGGAGGGAGGAGGAAGAAGGGTAGGAGGGGGAGAATGGGGGCAGGGTGCAATGCGGAAGGGGGGAGAGAAAAGGAAGCGGAGACATGATAAGAATGACGATTATGACAATACTACTATGAGTAATAGAGGTGATAAAAACATAGGTATGATAGTAACATAAGAAGCATACTAATACATACACAGGCTAAGACGCGTAACAATAACAATACAAGAAACATAAAACCACCACTCATAATCATCATGGTCACGACCCACATACGCTAAGACATAACAGTGACACCAATGATATAACTATAAAATAACAAAGCAAGACTGCGAAAACAAACCATACGAATAGACTAATAATCATAATAACCATACAAATAGTAATACGGAGACACATGATCACAAACACCAGAAATAATATCATTCAGAGGACCTGCGCGCATCATGATAGGAATCACAATACGCATCAGAGGAAATACGGGGCTGCGGCGGGGGAGGAGAAGTGAACGCAGGGGAGGAAAGGGGAGCAGAGCAGAGGGAGGAGGGGGGAATGGGTGAGGGGAACGAGAGGAAGAGGAGAGGGGGCAGCAACAGCAGCAGCAGCAGTAGCAGCAGGAGGTGGAGGACGAGGAGGACAAGCATGGGGAGGGAAGGGGGAGGGGGGAGAATGAAGAGGAGGAAGAGGAGGCAAAAGAGGAGGGGGGCCCCCGCCCCTCGCCGACCAGCGAGAGGTGCACGTTGCACAACTCCCGGACTTTGCGGAGGTTCTCGCCCCCGCGGCCGACAACCTGGGGAGGGCGCGGGCGGGCCCAACCCCGCCGGACGCAGGTGTACAGCGAGATGATGATCCTGCATAAACATACTGTCGTACCTGGGCCAGAAGAACACCCCTCCAAAACATGAGACCCTCCGTCGGCCAAAACCTACAAAACGTGCAAGGGCACCCCCCCAGATGCACAAAAACATCCAAGAACAACGAGGAACACTAGGGTACCCTCGCCGAGCCGACCTCGATCTGATACCTTGGTCCGATTGTACGGGAGGGGGTCCCGCGCCGATCCGCGAGATCCGCGCGGACCCTCGTACGTTTACACACTTGCCGATCTCTCCCACCCGAATGCCGCCATCAGCGACGCGATCTCGCGGCGGGCTGCCGCCGCCGGCGCCCACCCCTGGAGGGCGGAGCGCCCGCGGCGGGAACAAATCAATTCTGGGGCAATCAATTCTGCAGTCGATCTCCTACTCGATATGCCGTCGCGCCGCCGCCCCCAACCCCTTCTGGCAGGAAAGAGGCGCGCCTTGCACCGGGCGGCCTTCCCCCTGGGACCATGGGGCGAGCGCGCCTCTTGGGGCCTCCCGAGGGCCCTTTGGGGCGGAAAACGCAGATGTTGGGTTCGTGTCCCCTTTCTTGGGCCGTCTGCGGAACCCATCCGGCAGTGTCTCGGGGCGCTCTTGGGCCGTTTTGGAGCCCTCTTGGAAACCTCTTGGGCCGTTTTGGGGTGGTCTCGGGGGCATTCCTTTGGACCCTTGGACCAGGGGCCTTCCCTCGGCTCGGCCGCAAGCGAAGGGGGGAAGTGAAAAGAAGAGGGCCTTCTCGGAATGCGTCGGCCCGCCCGGAAAATTACGCGACCGAAGAAACCCGCATACTTAAGATATGTCTGGCGTGATGATAGCTGAAGTGAAACATGCGAAGATGATGCTGGTGGCCGTTGCCCCGCCGATGCCGTTGGTGACGCCTGTCAAGCCCTGGGAGCCTGACGCGCTGTGCGACCAGAAACGAAACAAACAAAAAAACGCCGAAACTGAGTTGCTTTCGGGCATCGCACAGGGAACGGCTCACATGCCGCCGCTTCGACAGAACGTCCCCAGGGGCAAGTGCCACTTACGCGGGCCGCCCAACCAATGCGGTTCGAGTCTCTTCGCGCGAGGCGCAGCCTGTCGACGGAAAGCCTCGAATCTGCATGCGCGCGAAGTTGCGGGAAGCAGTGCCGGAAGCGTTCGGCACAAAATCTCCACGAGCCCCAGCGAAGAGGCGAGGCCCGCGCCCAGTGTGCATGCCCGACGCACACTCTGTCAGCGAGAGCGCGTAATGCCATGGCCTGATCGAACGCAGGCGTAACGTTTTCTCTGCACCCACGCAAATTAGGTCCTCGCTCTGGATTCCCTTATGACATCCGGATCTCCTCGACCCATGCTTGTACTAATGTCTCCCAAGTGCGCTTGCTGTCCAGGGCATGGACCGAGGTCGTCGAATCGGGGCTCGCTGGCAAATTCTGATCGGGTGACGCCACCCGGCTATGGCCGGGAAAGCCCTGGGAGACCCCACCCCCTGCGCACCTGGTGTCGAGAAAATGCAACGGTGGCTACGCCTGGACGAACAGCGCGCGTTGCGTCCGCGATCAGAGACCACCCCTGCGCACCCCTATCGTTTGCACAAAGTGCCACGCCTGCTTTGCACTGGACGACCCGCGCGCATAGCGGCCGCGCTCAGAGACCACCCCTCACGGTGTCGAGAATATGCCACGCCTGCTATGCCCTGGACGACCCGCGCGCATAGCGGCTGCGCTCAGAGACCCCCCCCTTCGCACCCCCTATGGTGTCGAGAATCTGCCACGCCTGCTATGTGCTATACCCTGGACGACCGGCTCGGATAGCGGCCGCGCTCAAGGACGACCTCTTGTTCACTCCCTATGGTGTCAAAAAGGGCCACGCCTGCTATGCCCTGGACGACTGGCTCGGACAGTGGCTGCGCTTAGAGACCATCCCCCGCGCACTCCCTACGGTGTCGTGAACATGCCACGCCTGCTATGCCCTGGACGACCCGCGCGCATAGCGGCCGCGCTCAGGGACCACCCCCTTCGCACCCCCTATGGTGTCGAGAATATGCCACGCCTGCTATGCCCTGGGCGCTCGGCTCGGATAGCGGCCGCCTTCGGGCGCACCTCCTCTTGTGGGATTATGGTACCCCTGCCACCCCTGCCATCCACTGCGAATCCTACACGTTTATATTGTATATACTGAGTCATCCGTATGTGTACGATGCGTGTGCGGCCGTATCTGGACGTGCGTCTCATCTGGATGCCCAGTATGTGGCGCATACGTCTTGGGTGCATGATGCAGTCAACACGCCAGGCGCGCACTAGCGTTGTATGGTGTGTTTATGCTCGAGTGTGTGCATGCGTGCGGCTGTATGTAGACACGTGTCTCATGCACGTGCAGCGTATGTGTTGCGAGTGGGTGAAAGGAGGAAGGAAGAGGAGGACGGGAGAAGGGAGGTGAGGTATGATCTTCGCGGGTGGACAATCAACACGCCAGGCGCGCACTGGCGGTGTATGTTGTGTGTGTGTGCGAGTGTGTGCATGCGTGCGGCTGTATGTAGACGCGTGTCTCATGTACGTACCGTGCATGTGTTGCGCGTGGGTGAGGGGAGAAATGAAGAGGAGGATGGGAGGAGGGAGAAGAAGGGGGGGAGGAGGAGACGCGGGTGCGACGCGGCAGGGGAGAAAACCAAAACCTCACGAAACATGTGGGGAACAATTGTACACCATACTCAGAAGCTCTGGGGGGCGTGCGAAGGTCCTGGTCGCGGGAATGGTATACGGAATTCCCTCCCTGGGACGCGGTTGTTGTATACTGGACATGGCCTCGAGCGGTGGAATCTACTGGGGCGGGGAGGGTGTGGTATACAATGAAATCGTGAGGGAAGAAGAAGGCCCTCTCAGAAGGCGCCGGAACTCCTTAAGAACCCGCGCGCCTTCCGAGAAATGTTCCGTGTCATCGGGGGAGGGCTGAGGAAAACTTCTCGGAAGGCTGGGGGGCTTCCGAGCCTCCTGAGAAGACCCGCACCCTATATCAGTTCCAACCCACGGGCTGGCCGCCGATTGGCATGAAGGAGACGTACCCTGGACACACAAGGGCCTCCTCCTGGAATCAGCTTGTACACTGCCGAACCGTTCCTGAACCGTGCCGAGGCCCGTGAAGGGCCCCGGGAGCGCGGCGCACCTCCTCGCCATCGCTCGGACGTCCATTCCCCGTGAGTGTCTCGGTTTAGTGCGTGTTTTCCACTCGCAGGATGATGCAAAATGCTCCTTGATGGTCCTCGCCGAGAAAAAGGGAGCACACGTCCGAGCGATGCCAGGGACCCATCTCCGTTCACATCCGCTTGCTTCATGGCGACCTCCCAACGGACGGCCCGACGGACGGAGGCGGAAGCTCGTCTGTACGTGCTGGGGCGCGGACCCCGTAGGAACGGAGCGGTGGCGCCGTGGTGCCGAGCAGTCGAGGAACAACTGGGGGAGTATACCGTCGGACCTAAGCCACAAGGACACCCCTCAAGAACATAAGACCCTCCGTCGGCCAAAACCAGCAGAACATCCAAGGGTACCCCCCCAGGATGCACAAGAACATCTAACAAACACGGCGAACACTGGGGGACCCTCCCCGAACCGACCTCGATCATATACCTCGGCCCGGCTGCATACCAGCAGTGCCTTGCGAACGCGATGCAAGATTGTAGGGGTGAGGAGCTGGAGGGCGGCGGGAGGTCGCAGAAAAAGATCGCGCCTGCCCGGCGGCCGAGGCGGGGATGTAGATGTGGGCGTCCGAGTCCGGGAACGCCTGAATGCATAGGCCGCGTGCGCTCCCACGACGGCCGAGCGGCGACGACAGACGACGGGCGTCGCCGACGTCGTCGACGAACGATCGTCGAAGGTCCGGTTCCGGGTACGTTTGGGAAGTCGCGGACCTGCCAAGGAAAACTATTGATCGAGCAGTCCAAATGTTCTTTCGCCTTCCCGATCGCAGGACTGCCCCTTCCGAGCACCCCATCTCGCGCGCACGCGAACAGCACGAGCAACTATGGCTGGTCCTCAGGCCCCGCCTCAAGCAAAACAAACAAAACCCAAAAAGGCAAAACCCGCGACGGGCAGCAAGCGTCCTGTCCTCTTCCCCCCTCTCTGGGGACCTCCGCCAACCTCCATCTGGGGACCTCCAGAGACCTTTCTGAATCTCACCCCTAGAGCGAAAGGGAAGGGAAGAGGGCGAAGATAGGTAGGCTCGTCGGGATGAGCGGAAGAGAAACAACTGTCGCGAACCGTGGTCCTTTCGAATTATACACATCATGACTGGGACCACTCGCACGCGTCGCGCGCGTTTCCACTGCCGCTCGATTCGAGCACTGGGGGCATGACGCAGTGCAAGGCCGCCCCTAAAAAAGACAGAGACGAACAACAAGACCAGAGTGCGACGGCGCACACTGATCAGACTCCTGCAAGCGACGGCGCCACGCAGGAGTGCACTAGTCGGAGGAATCCACGTTTGAAGACACCAATCTGACTAGCTGTTGCACATTTTCCTCTTGACGACGCGCATGCACAACAGCACACAAGGAGGACTCGCTAGAAGCGCTCCCCCTCGGGTGGGCACGCCCCAGGGACCCGAGGGGATGAGACGGACCCTGGGCCACGGAGCCCCGTTTGGGAGGGCCCAGGGGGGACGCAGCAGCAGGCACAGGCAGCGCCGCGCCGTGGAGGCCCCACGGCACAGCGAGACTTAGCGCCCCCCCCCCCCCGACTCACCAGCCGACTCAACCCCGCTCCCCCTAGGAATCGCGGCCAACGCGGACGGGGCCTCCAGCTCGCCCCCGCTGCCGAGAAGGCTCGCGCCTCCTCCTCCTCTTCCCCCTCCAGGGCTCACAGGCAGGGGCCCTCCAGACCCTGAGCTTCGCGAGCCCTCCACTACCAAAGGCGGGCCCGAAGCACGGCTCTCCGAGCCGAACAAGCCCAAGACAGCAGAAACATCCACCACGACCGCTTTCCTGAGGCGGTTCGGGCGACGCCCTTTGTTGCACAAAACTCGCCAAGCGTATTCGGCGTAACGAGATGGCTTCCCGTTGCACTTCTTGCCGAGGCCGTCGACCCTCGCTCCTGCGCTGTGGAACCTGCATCGCATACACATGAAGAGATGGGATCCGTCCGAGCACGGAAACGCGAGGACCCAGTGGCCAAGCGAAACCAGCACCCCTTCATCTAACTTGCTGCGGCCTGGGCAGGCACCGCCACGAGGGTCAGCCCTTCGGCTGCCCAAGAGACAAACACGGCAGCGCCGCAGCCCAGACCGCTCTACCCAATCGTGGTGATTGTCGCAGGACAAACACGGCGCCCCACGGGCAGGGGCAGGAAGCCCGGGGGCGCTCGAGAGGTCCAGCCGAGGCC
Organism: Prorocentrum cordatum; assembly: GCA_963575745.1. Taxonomy (NCBI): domain Eukaryota; class Dinophyceae; order Prorocentrales; family Prorocentraceae; genus Prorocentrum; species Prorocentrum cordatum. The sequence goes on along the minus strand of CAUYUJ010015704.1, from coordinate 500,903 downwards.
ACTCGAGAAGGAGGCGGGCAGCAAGCTTGCACGCAGCCCTAGCTCGATATACTTGCCCGTCCACCATCTCCATCTTTTTGGCGCCAACGGGATGAAGCCCGCAGCGCGCTTAGCAGCCACATCTGTGTCATTGTTGCACTTGCGAAAGAAAACTTCCTGAGCACTCAGGCCTGCCTCCTCGAGGCTCTTGTGGGCCGCCACCTTGATGAGCTCCTCGATTTCGGAGCCCTCTCTAGCATTTGCCCCCGGCAGAATTCCACTGCACGCTCTCTTGCCCGAATGTCTGGCAAGCAAGGGAAGGTTGGAGTGCACCGTAAAAATCCAAACAATCGCTGTAAAGAAACGAGCTGCACTTCACAAGACTGCCTGCCATACCCCTCGCAAGATAGTATCCCGCCTGCGGGGTCTGCGGGCGCTGGCCCCGCACAGGGCCGCTGACGACGCCTAGCAGAGCACCCGGAGAATCGCGCATGGTGGTTGCCCAGGCGGCCCTACTAAGCCTCCTTAATCTCATGCCTCAAGCAGGACCCGTCGAGGAACATGTGGCCCCAGATGGCTTCAGCCTGCTCAACCTCGGGGCCCTCGGGGCCTTCCAGCACGTCCTGGTGCCACTTGGATTGGACCTGGCCCTCTTTGCACGGCCTAGGGAGGTAATCGGCGGGATGGGCGATAGCCTCATGACAACAAAGGTTGGCCGAGTACTCAGCAGCCCCAGTGTCCAAAGCTGAGGCAATGACGTCTGGATCAGCCACCTCAGCTCTCGAGTCTGCGACATGAGGGCAGACCCGCAATCTCCCACCACAAAAAATACATCTGTCACTAATGACGCATCCACACATGATGGCTCGATCGGGCGTCCATATCGCGTTGCGCGCTAGAGCACGGATCATGCCTTTGTCCCTAGCGGTATACTTACTGGAGGAAAGGGCCGAGCGAGGAACGTCGAGGCACAAGCGAGCCCCAGCGCCCCACTTGTCCCCCAAGTCCCCTTCCAAGGATCGAAGCAAGGCCCCGCGGCAGTGGATGGCCAACAGCGCGGGATACGTAACCCCTAACGGAATTTCCCTGCCTCTATCATCGATGATGGTCAAGAAATCAATCACGTGCCGCCCTAGCCTGAGCAGGGATTAGCGCATCGCACTAAGGGGCCCAGCCACCGTCGCCCACGCGGCCCACGGCCGAGCCCTGACGGCTTCCCATGACTCCCGCAAGTCACGGAAAGACAAAGAACCAGAAAAAGAGCCTGGCCTGCGTGAGCCACACTTGCTTGCCCCAACGAAGGATGGGCGCTGTGGCCGCCCTCCACGTCGGGTCCGAAGCAAGAATGCAGCAAGCAGTAAGGCTTCTCCCCTGGGCGAAGGGCCGCGCTTGTGAAAACGCAGCACGCCTCATATCGAGCAGGTCAACATCACTGACCCCCACAATCTCACACCCGTAGGTGCCAGCGGCCAAGGGGCCCGCGGCAAAAATCTTGAAGCTTTTTCCTGCCGAAGGTGCCCGACAGCTTCTGGAGCCGTTTGGCCCTTCTCCACATCGTGGCCACACGCGCCTTGATTGTGCTCCCTCGCCCCTTGCTGCGAATCGGTTTACCCGCGGCAAAATCGACTCCGAGGTTGGCGGCATAATCTTCAACCCGTGGAGCAAGAGACTTAATTGAGCCTCTTGGCCACGGCAGTCCCGATGTCGTGATTCGAGGCAACCGTGCAAACTTTATCTAGGGCAAGACTGCAGCCAAGCATGTTAGTGATCGCAGTGTGAAGCGCAACAGACCCCGAAACAATGGCCTGGGCGGCGTTGCTCCTGGAGCCCGAAGCCGAGAGACCACAATCATCGATGTAGATGTCTAGCTCCAATCTGGGAGCGACGGGGATGTAGTCGAAAACGCCCAGCCCAAACACGCGAATAAAGGTGGTGGCGAAACTACACCCCGCCACCACTCCCTTCTGCACATGGAAGGGCCCCGACAGCAGCCCCCCCAAGGATAAAAAGCGCCCGCGTCTGAAGGCAAGGAGACACACGCGCGCGATGGCCAGAGGGAGCTGGTGCTTCCTGCATTTAGCCTCGAGCGTACCCAAATCGATAGTCGCATAATACTTGAGCATGTCGTAGAACACCGAACACGAGCATTCTTTGCTAGCCGTGCTATGCTCAGACCGAACCGATTGCCGCCACACTACGTCTGCTGCTCCCCTGTGCTCACCAGCGGCCCAGTACCGACGGGGGTGTTGCTGCTCCCAGTACAAGGAGTGGGGTCGGCGGCACCGGCCCCATACCCTGCGCCAGATGCAGAGCACCCCTATCGGCCTGTAGCCGCCAGTGGCATTGGGGGGCAGCGCCAGCAGCATGGCCGAAATCTGGTCTGGCAACTGACCGACGCTCTCCATGACTTCAAAAAGCAACGACAGGCAATCGAGAGCTTCATCGCACAAATATTGAAAATGCCTGCAGTTGAACCCGTCATAGAACACAGCCGAGATCTTCTTGTACTTACGAGAAACCGAACGGATGTCGTCGGCGCTGAGGCGAGGGAGGGGATCGACGAGCTCAGGAACACCACGGATCGCACCATCACCACGACCCCAGAACGGCGAAAACTTGAACCCTTCCGCCGATAACAGAGAGAGAGAGAGAGAGAGAGAAAGCGGATCCGACACGACGGAGCCTTTCGACGATAACGTGGTCGACGGTTTCCACGGCGACGGACATCGCATACATGAATGAACTCTTCTAGCGCCTTCGTCGAGGCCGTCGCGAATCCAAGCCTGCCAGCTGCTGCGAGCTTCGTTGGCAGCGGTGCGCTTGGCCTCCTCAAGAGCCGCCTCGATCCGAGCGCTCAAAGTCGCCCCCGAGGCATCTCGGGGGCCGATAGGGCAGACGGAAGAAACGGCAACAGCATCAAACATATCACAGTGCAAAGCGCCCACTTGCACAAAAGCAGGCGGGGAACGAAGCGAAGAGAGCAGCCTGACCGCCTGCGCTCCATCACCTTGGTTCGAGTCCCACAGCGAAGCATAAGCACGAGTTTGGTCGCTGAGCCACCGAACCGCCTGGTAGTTCGGGTCTCTGACCATGTGATCCCTGTTGACGAGAGAATTCCAAGAGAACTGCGGGCCCCTGGACCTCGGACCAAGGACAGGAGATCCGCGCCTAGGACAGGCAGCAACTATCTCTCTCAGCAACATCAGCCCAGGCGGCGTAGCGCGGAGAGAGCAGCGACACTGCCCCCGCAGCATCCCTGCGAGCGACGCACTGAGAGGCCTGGTCGGCCAGCGCTCGCACATGCTGCCACGAAGGAGGCAAGGGCCTTAGGCCAATGGCAGCCGAGTGGGGCAAAGGCGGAGGTTTCCTGGAACTCAACCCTTTAAGCCGAGTGGGCGAAAGATGCAGGGCCACTTGGACAGGACGATGAGGGCTCAAAGTGGTGTCCATAAGCGCGTCGCACTGCTTGATAGTCTTACCAAGGCCACCAGAGAACACAAATTGATCGAGGGCCGCCGGAGGCCCCCCCCCAAAGTGAGCGTGCCCAGGGGGAACGACATGTACTCCAACAAGCCGCTCCACGAACTTAGATTCAACTAAGTTCTGAGGTGACACGTTGAAACCGGCTCCGACGCAAAAGGGGGGGGGGGGGGGAAGGGGGCCGCCGAGGACGGGCGTTCACCCACAGCGGCAAGGATGTCGATATTCCTCTCACTCATCTGCTCAGAATGAAACAAATAGCAAGAGCAAGCGATGAGATGGAGTCCTCTGGGAAGGTGAACCTCTCCTGCGATGGCCCTGCCTGAAGTAGCCTCCGCCCCCCCCCCCCGAGGCTCGTGCAGACCTAGAAAGTCTCTGACGAGAATACAAACGCCAGCAGAGGTGGATCCAGCTCCCGTGTCGACGGCAGGGGCAAACAAGCTCTTCCAACCGTTCCTGGCACACCAACTCGACGCTTGGTCGATCTCCTCGCCTCTCCTAAGACGACGTTCCTGCCCCAGGATCACGCGGGTCTTCGTCTCAGAGAGAAGCTGTTTCATGGTGGACCAGACGCTGCAACTGATAGACTGCACGCAACGCTCGAGCGAATCAAGCTGACCAGGGCCGAGCTGGAAGGGGCTCTCAGGAGTCTCAGGAGACACACCACTCACCAAGGGGTCGCTGGGGCCACTGATGTACTCGACGGGGCAGTCGTCGCCAGGCCCTGTGGCAACAGGATAAGCGGCACATGCCTGAGCAAATCCGAGAAACATAGCTGGCACAGACGGCAGACTGCGAGCGAAGTGACCTAAGCTTGCAGCTCCCGCTCCGATGATACGCTTGGCTCTCCAGAGAGTGTGCTTGACCTTCGCTATGAGAGAAGCTCTGCTGCGCATGAAAAGAGATGAACGAGCGCGATGCGGGGGAACCCAGCGGGCTGGCGGACAGGCCGATGGATTCCAAGAAGAAGACTCGCCGAACGTGCAATCGCTAGCTCCTTCCATGGCAGGGAAGGCGCCGAAAAAAAATGCCTGGGGCGCCCCCACTCCAGACCGACATCTGAGCCACATAAAGCCACCCTGGCGAGATGTGATTGCCCATTGCGCCTCGAGATCTGCTCTCGAGCCGCCGAAAAAGTGAATGTCTAGGCCGAGCTCGAACAGCCCGCAAGCAAAAAGGCCGGGCCTCATCGCTGCAGTGCCGCCCCACGCGGCCTCCCCGCAATCGTAGATGCCAACCTGGATGATCCTGCTGTCGACGTCTCTGTAGTCGGCGTGGTGCCCCCCCCCCCCTGCGAGAGCTCAGGCGGCCGAAGCAGGGGGGGAGATTGTTCTGAAATAATATTGGCTGCCCCATCTGCGGAGATCTGCTGATGCTGCGGCTTCGTCGGCCTCGCCGCTGGCAGAGCTGCCGCCAGCAGGCTGGGCAGCAGAAGCCTCGTCAGGCGCTGGCAAGCCCGAGCCTCTCGCACCCGTCGCCTCTGCACTCCCAGGGTCTCCGCCATTCTCCGCCTTGGGCGCCTCCTTGCTGCAGTCGACCTTCCGCTTCTTCCCCAGCCTTTCCACGTGCTTCTTGTGCTCTTCCCGATCCTGGGGGCCGAGAGACAGGCGGGGAATGATTTCACCTTTCTGAGGCGACGTGCCTGGTGCAATCTGTCTTCGAGAACACTACTCAGTCATCGCGATGAGACCAAACGAGCGGAGGGCCCGAACAATGGAGCGGCCTTCGACGCACCGCCCACATCCGCTCGAAGGAAAAGTTTTGTCTCTGCTACATTAGAGAATGGGTGGCCGCGGGCGGGAGCCAAAAAAACTTCGGAGCTTGCGAGATGTTCTGACATACCTGCTGGCAAACGACAAGCCGCTCTCTTACTCCATTCATGCGCGCGCACTCCCATGGGGGCCGAGAGCCAGCCGAGGAATGAATTCACCTTGCTGAGGCGACGTGCCTGGTGCAATCTGTCTTCGAGAACACTACTGAGTCATCGCGATGAGACCAAACGAGCGGAGGGCCCGAACAAACGGGCGGCCTTCGACGCACCGCCCACCTCCGCTCGAAGAAAAAGTCCCAAAGCATCCCCAAAGCACCTGAGGATGTGACTCATGCTTGAAAGTATTTAGCTCGGATCGGGGCTACGAGCGCCCGAGCCAGCTCTCTATTGAGCTGTTGTGGGCCTGGCTGTGCCACCTGTGCCCACAGCACTCCGTTAGGCGCCGGGCCAGAAAGGATGATGCGTTTACGCCCCGTCCGGCAACAGACGCCGTTGGTGCCGCTACACTGGCGCGAAAGCCCCTGGAGATCTTGGAAGGGAATGTTCCCGCACACTAGGGTTGTGCGTTTCTTCCAGGAGGTACCGAACTGACAAAAATCACTAGTGAGCGTCGCCACGGACGGGGAGGGGGCCAGGCGCTGGAACTCACGAGCTCTAAACATGTAGCTGGTGAGCGGGTTTTCCAAAATCCAAAAGGCACCAACGGCGTTGCACTCACGAATTTTGGCCAACGAGGCCCTACAACATCTGTTACCCTCCTTGAGTTGTTTCCCAATATTTAGGGCGGACCTCCTCCCTCGAAAACCCCAATGGCCGGCGGACAGAGCGGATGGGCGCTGCACGGATGCGTGCCATGCTGAAGCTGCTACAGGGAGGCGCCAGCATCACTGCCAGGCAGCGGCGCCGGCGCATGTCAGCCAGGAGCGGCCTCATCACGCGGCTGGACGTGAGGTCGCCATGCGGGCCGTGGGAGATCTCCCAGGTGCGAGCCTGGAATCCCAGCTGCCTCAGAGCTTTGGCGACTCCGCCTTTGCCAGAGAACCCGCCGGCGATGTACTTGCCCTCATCAGCTCCGCCCCGGAACAGGGAGCGGCGCGAGGCGCGCGTGGAGGACGATCTCCGCGCCGCGACCCTCGCGCTCCTTGATGTAGGCCTGAAGGCCGGCTGCATGCCGATGGAACGAGTCGGCAAGCCTGGCGTGCTTCTCGTAGCGGGGGGCGCTCTTGCCTGACTTCCACTGGCCACGCTTCTGAACCTCCAGCAGGGAGCGGGAGCCCCGAGCGCGGTCCACGCTCGGACCACTGTGGCGCGTCTGGTACGGGACCATGTCCGGCACGCCGATCAGCCGAGCAGCACGACGAAAGGTGTGGAGATACTCGCCGCAATCGAAGTCCCAAAGAGAGCCTGACCCCGCCGCGGCCCGCAGGCGCTCCCAGAGCGGGTTCAGGTCCTTGGCCCAGTCGCTGTCGAGCAGGATGGACACGTCCGAGTCCCCGATCCTGCTCCGACCTGGTCGCTCGTGAGGGTGGACAAGGACTGACCAGTGGCGAGTGACGCCCTGCGCAGGAGGAATGAGCTCGGCCCCCCTCACGGCCAGGAGCGCCCCCGGCCTGAGGTACGTCGAAACGGCCAGGAGGACGAACACAGCCATCCGAGGCCGGTCGAGGTAGCACATGGCGTTCGCGAGGCCGAACCACACGCCAAGGCCCTCTGGTTTCCGAGAGCGCCCCGGGCAGAGTTTGTGCCACCCCTGAAGCGCCCTCCAGGCCCGCGGGAGCTTCAAAGAGCCCCAGCGGCCGTAGGCAGGGTGCAGGTGGATCCAGCCCGCCAGAGCCTTGGCCCCGGTCGACGGCTGAAAGCCCTTGAAGAAGCACTGCTCGAGGCACGACGCGAAAACGTCGCCCGCGGCGTCGGCCTCGGCGCGGTCCACGAGCACCCCCTGGGCCGCCGCGAACGCCGCGAAGAAGGCCACCTCGTAAGCGTACTCGAGGTGGACCTTGTCCGTCACCGCGCGCTTCGAACTCGAGCAGGGTGAGGCCGTCGTTCCCGGCCCTGAACTTCTCGCCGAGGTAACGCCAGAGCCGGCGCTTCGACCAGGCCGCCAGCATCCGCTCTCGCCGGGCGGCCCGCACGACGCCCGCGGATGCGGGCCCAGTGCTCGAGGAGCTCGACGCGGGCGGCCTCGGAGTGCCGCGCCTGCCGACGTAGCTGCCGCTCTCCTCGCGGACGGTCTGCCTCACCCACTCGCCCAGCGTCTGGCTCACGGGCGCCCTCGGCTGCAGGAGGACCTTCAACGGCAGCTGCGGCACGAGCTGTCTCGCTCGCGAGGTCCCCGCCCGCGTGCGCGCGCGGGCTGGTAGCTGCGGCTCCGCCGCCGCAAGAGTCCGAACCTTCCTCGCCAGGGTCGCTCCCGAGCTGCGATCCAGCCCATCCCCTGAGGCCCGCGCGGTCAAGGTCCGCCGCCGCTTCCGCTCCTCGCTCATCGGCTCGAGCCTGCGACGGCCGCGCCTTGCGGACGACGTCGGGGATGGCCCAGGCGAGCGACGACGATGCTTTTTCCGAGAAGATTCGGGACGGCTCGTCACCGAAATTCAGCTCGCTCGGCACCTACCTCACGCGCAGCCTGATGTTACGGGCCAGCAAGAAACCGCTCAGCTTGCGTAGGGCGGTCAGCAGCGAGAAGTCCCGGCAACGGCTCCGGCTCACGGCCAGCACCACCGACATGCTGTCGCAGAGGTGGAGGTGCCTGCGATTGCCGCCGATAGTGATTTGTGTCAACCCACGCACGGACGCCAGCAGTGCGCGAGCCTCCAGCAGAGTGAAGCGCTCGTGCCTGCCCCAGGTGCCGGAGCGGCAAACACGCCAGCGCTCTGGATGAAGAAGACGGGCCGGCACTTCGGGGAAGCCTTCAACGATGGACCAGTCCTCGTCGAGTTCGTCGCCCTCCCGCGGCCGCCAGCGCCCATCCTAGAGCACAAAGCCGGCAGCCGCCATGGCGGACTCCCGCGGGGCGACCGGCCCTCCTCGGCGGAAGCGGCCTCGCTCGCGGACTCGTCCGACGCTGGCAACGTCGTGGGGCGACCAACGAGAGCTGACAATGCCGAAGCCCTCCGGCGACGCGTCCGAGGCGGTGACGCCCCTGTTCCACGGCAGCCACCAGTCGCTCTCCATGAACACCAGCAGCCCGACGAACGCGGAGAACTCGGCCTTGACGGTCTTCCAGAGCTCGACGTCCTTCGTGTACGTGGCATGCACAAACGCGTATGCGGCTGAGAGCACGGTCATGGTCTCGCGCTTGATGAGGGCGGCGTAGGTGCAATGCCCGAGGACGCTCTCCACCACCTGCCCGCTCGCGCGACCACGCTCGAGGAGGTAATGCAGCCCCCTCTCAAGCCTGACCCGCCGCTTGGCAGTGAGGCAGGTCACGAGCCGCGACCCGTCCAGGTCGACCCCCAGCGCGGAGCCTTTCTCGGTGAAGAGCTCGACCTCGTGGATGTCCAGGCCGTTCTCACCAAAGACCTGGACCTGCTCCGTCAAGGCGGCTTCCACCGTCTCGGCGCGCCTGCCATGACTCCGAGGTTGCCCGCGTAGAAGTGCCGCCAGAGGTCCGTCTCGGGGGCGCTGGTCGCGAGGACCGCCCAGTCCCCGCGGTCGGACAGCAAGCGGGCGCGACGGAGGAGGGGCGCGCTGCCGGAGAGCCTGGTGTTGGCGCTCTGGCAGAAGTAGAGGCCCCATGCGAACCCCATGGGAAGAGGGCGCGCGGCCGGCAACACCTGGGTGTCACCGCAGGCCCGATCGCCCTCAATGAGCAGCAGGCCCGAGGGGTCGATCTCGGCGGCGGACACTGGCTCGTAGCAAAAAAAGGCGCTCATCCACGGCGGCATGATCATGCGGTGGAAGCAGTTCTCTACGTCGGCCACGCCCAAGGCAACTCGGAGCGCCCGAAGGGCACCTCGGCCCAGGTCGGTGGCCAGCTCAGGGTCCTCGTCGACGTAGACCTCGATGCTCGAGAGGCCCTCGGCGGTCAGCAGGTCCACGCGGGGAGGCTGAGCGAACCGTTGGTTGGCGGCTCGCCCGTCTAGGATCAATATCTGCTTGGTCCTGCCCTTCTTCCAGACGAAGAAGGATCCAATGAAGTCGATCGGCCGCGTGGTGTACCGGGGCATGCCGATATCGCGTAGACGGCGAACGAACCGGAGGTACTGCCGGCGCGATCGCGCCAGGCGGGGATCTGAGTACGGCTTGACGGGATCCCGCCGCCGCAAGCTCTCAAACACGCTGGTGTCTCGAAGCATGCGCTCTCCACGACCCTCCAGAAAAAAGGCGCCCCTGCTGGTCGACGAGGTCGCCCACGGACGGGGCCGTGGAGACGTCGGCCGGCAAAGAGACAAGGCGCAGCTGGAAGGGGGCAATGTTCGACTGGCACTCCTCGCACAGGGGGACGCCACGGATCATCTGCAAAAATGACGATCTCGGCGAGGGTGCGTCGGGGACAGGCTCCTGGGATGTGACCAGGCCCTCGATGCGCGCCACTACCTCGTTGTGCACGCCGGCGAAGTCGCGCCGACGCAAAAAAGTGCTGCTCTCCAGGACCTCCAACCAGTTGAGCGCCCTGATCGCCCGATTGACGACGGCGAAGGTGCGCCGATGGCCACGAGGTCCTCGTCGCTCACGGTGGCGTCGGCCGCCGAGCCCCTCCGCCACCAAGGGCATCGGGGAGACCAGGCGCGAGCCCCGCCCCGGCGGAAGGGCGGCCGACGTGGGCCGATACGTCTCGGCGGGGGGGGGCCCACTCCCCCCGCCGTGCCCAAGGGTCGTCATTGGGCGCCGGGGGGGGCGCCACTGCCGCGGCCGCGGCCATCAGCGCCGCCGCCGCGGCCTCGGCCGCCTCTCCCCCGACCTCCGCCTCCGCCTCGTCCTCGCAGGAGCCAGCCTGGAGCGTCCGCGCCCGCTGGGCCCCCGCAGCAATGTCCACGTACTGCCTCGTCTCAGGTGCGATCGCATCGACCGCCGAGGACGTGCCCGCAAAGTAGCGTGCGAGCTGCCAGTTCGGGGCCCTGCCAGCGACCTGGTACGCGTCGACGATGGTCTGCACCCGGCGCACGGCCACCTCCATGCTGGCGAGCGCTGGGAGGTTAACCTGATCGTAGGTCGCACCGAAGAAGAGGATGTCGATCAGGCACCGCATCTCGTGCATCACGCGGTCCGAGTCCTCGATGCGCCGCTCTCGCGCCCAGATGGCCAGCCAAAGGCGCGGATTGCCCCCGTGGCGCTCCATGTGGCGAATGACGGCGTGCACGGGGGGGGGGCCCTGCAGCGGGAAATCTGGATCCACGCGAGTGTGCGACTCCTGGCAGCACTTACGGAAATCCTTGTACCTGGCTTCCTGCTCGTCGTAGTCCAACCAGAACGTACGGGCGCCCCCGCTGTCGCCAGCAACTGTCGGCGAGGCCGCCTGGCCCGGGTCCGCGCCCAGGATGGTCTGTGCGCAGCTCGCCTCTGGATGGGCCTCGCCCCTGACCAGGAGCTCCGCTCGCACCATCCCGCACCTGTCGGCAATGAATCTCTCCACGAGGTTCGTCCGAATGCAGGTGACCCTCCGATAGCCATCTCCGCGGGTCACCAGAGCGTCGTACTTGTCGACCCGTATGTCCTCGGCCCCCAGCTCGACCTGGCTGCCCACGGATCCGATGACGGAGGGCTCCGCCAGCACCCAGACGTGGCCTGCAATGGCCGGTCCAGGCCCGCGCGCCTGGAACTGCCCCCCGCCCGCGCCTCCTGCGGCCCCTGGATCGGCGGCGGCACCCAGACGAGCCCGACGTCGCGGGGGAAAGGTGCCGCCGAAGAGGTCGTCCAGCGTTGTCACCTCGCCGAACCTCACCATCACCTGCTCGGGCCGTCGGAGCTCCATGCCTGCGGAGCGGACGATCTCCTCCGCGTGCGCGCGGCCCTGGCGTATCACCGCCTTGAGCTCGTCCCGCGACGGAGTCTGCTGGAAGCGGTACGCCTGAGCCCCGAGCCGAGGCGGCCTTCCGTCCACCAGCAGCGGGATGGCGCGCTCGAGGCCATCCGGGTCCGACCCGTCCAGGTACTCCGCGTACACTTCCTTGTCTGGCGTCTGCAAAACCCACTGGGCGCCCTGGACCGGCCACGCCGCCAGCCTCTCATGCCACACGTGGTCGTCGCCGTACCACACCAGCAGCCAGGACCCCAGCATCAGGGTCTTCCAGAACTCCGAGTCCACGGCGGCGTGCAGGGCGATCGCCATGGCGCCTGCACCCCGAACAGCACGAGCAGGCCCGGCGGCCGCACTCCCAGGCAAGCCGCGCCACGAACTGGCCCGCCAAACCGGCGCCGAAGGCGTGGGGCAGCGAGCTACACTGCGGGTCCGCCTCCTCGGCGTTCGTCGGCACCGCGGCCCACGGCTCCCTCGCCGCCGGGCACTTGCACTCGCACGGCGGGCAGATCGGCGTCGGAGGCTCGGGTGGCCGAAGCAGCCAGTAGGTCAGCGCCTCGTGACCGACGAGCAGGAGCAACTTCTGGAGAGGCCCTCCGGCCATCAACTGCCAAGGCCGGAGGTCGCAGGCTCAACCCTTGAGCCAAAAAAACTTCGGAGCTTGCGAGATGTTCTGACAGACCTGCTGGCAAACGACAAGCCGCTCTCTTACCCCATTCATGTGCACGCACTCCCATCATCACCATCACCATCACCATCACCATCACCATCACCATCACCATCACCATCACCATCACCATCATCATCATCATCATCATCATCATCATCATCATCATCATCATCATCATCATCATCATCATCATCATCAACATCATCACCGTCATCCTCACCGTCATCCTTAGCATCACCGTCATCCTCACCGTCATCGTCCCGACGTCGTCGTCGTTGCCTCCTCGTCCTCCCCTTCTTGCTCCTCCTCGCCCACGTGCTCCTTAGAATTGTCTTCAGGCCGCCTCATGTCCGCTCGGGCCTCCCCCTCCTGCCCCTCCGCGTCCTCGTTCCCATCCCTTCCTTCCGCTTCGTCGTCGTCGCCCTCCACAAGTCGGCCCAACGGTTTGTAAACTCGAGTGTGCCGAACGATTTGTGAGTTCAAGTGGGCCCACCAAGACCGTCTCGAAGGGTCTGGAGGGTCATGAGAGTGCAAACGTACTCATGTGGGCTCTCTGGGGAACTTCGGACTGACAATCGCGACCGCCGAGAATTACCATTCAGTGGCACTTAATGACCGCTAGCGGCCTGTAGCGGCCGTTTAGCGGCAACGAAAATTACCATTCAGTGGCACCTAGCAGCCGCTACTGGCTCCGAGAAATACCATTTAGTGGCGCTTAGTGGCCGTGAGTGGCTCCGAGAAACAAAATACAATTTAGCGGCACTTAGTAGCCCGACATCTACCATTTAGTGGCACTTAGTGGCCGGTAGTAGTTCCGCAAATTACCATTTAGTGGCACTTAGTGACCGTGGGTGGTTCCGAAACTTGCCATTGGTGGCACTTACAGGCCGTGTAGCCCCATCTGGGCCTCGGGCATGTAAGTCAAGGCTCGGGGTAGACGGCCTCCGTGAAACCACGGGCGTGTGAAGGAGACCGCCGGCCCCATCAAGGCCGCAAACGCTCGTGCCGCTAAGTGCCGCTGTCTTCAGAAAAAGACCAAATTCGAAGGAATTCTACAGTTCCCCAAGTTGGCCACATAAACGTACCTCTGAACTCGACCAAACCGCATACATGCCCAAACAAAGCCCTCGACAACTTCCCGCAACTGACCGGGAGATGCCTTTCCGAGCGATGCGTTCCCCAAGACAGTCGGCGAAATCAAGGTGGCAAACTAAACTATCGCCGCGGGGATATGGCTTCTCCGCTCGCTTCCGTGTCGTGGAAATTGGCATTGCGCTGGGGGGAGTAACGCATCAGCCATGACATCACCGAAAAATGTCAGGGATCTTGGACGTGACCCCCAAAGGTACCGTACAGTCTCTATTCTTTTGAAGGTAATTGCCAGCAGAAGGGTGGCCGATGTGTGGAACCTGCATGCTTCCAAACATACAATATATTTCCCAGGAAGACTGGGCACATGCCGAAAACTCCAATCGCTGCTCACGGAAACTTTCCAGGACCATCGCGACAGACGTGGACTAAACAAATGTAGAGGCATTTTGGGTGTCATAACTTTAGAGACGTGGCACGCCCGCGCCGAGGCCTTGATGCGGGAAGCGTGTCGGTTGGAACTTGCTGAGACGGCTCGAGGTCGGGAGCGTGACAAAGGCTGTTGCCAGAACAGCGGCCCGTCGCGCCGTCTGCTGCGAGGAGAAGGTCAGAGACGGTGAGGTAACCGAGATTGTGCCGCTTGCAGCGGGTTTTGGAACAGTCGTGGAAGTCGGCGGAAGTTGGCAGCGGGGGGGCGCCGCCCAGGCAAGCCCCGACCCCAACTGCCCTTCTCAAGAGATGGGTTCCGGCTTTCCAGAGCGGCCTCCTTCCCTCGATCCCTTCGTGCCTCGGGGGCGCCGCGGACATCCTCCGCGCCGCTATCACGGCCGAGGAAGGGAGAATGAAAAAGGCGGCCGTTCAAGCTTGGAAGGGTCGTGTCAAACGGTGGGGCCCTGACGCTGCCAAGGCCACGGCCCAGAGGGTAAGCGCACTGAATGGTCGCGGTACTGGTGCCCAAGCGGCGTCGTCCCTGGCACCCGCCTCCAGGGTGAACCCGGCCCCGGGCGGAGGGAAGCGGGGAAATGGTCAGCCCCCTTGTCTTTGCGAAGGCGTGGACCGAGCTTTTGCTGACGCTGCCAGCGTGCCCGTGGTGCCTCCTCCCCGCAGGTGGATACCGCCCTCTCGGGCGACGTTCCGGCAGCAGGTGGCGAGCGTCGCGGGCTCGGCCGCCCTGGACGGTTGGGAGGCCAGCGAGGCGAAGACGCTCCTGGAGCACGCCCCGTGGTCAGTGGACGTTGCACGACCTGCTAGTCGCGGCCTCCGAGGCCAGCATCGAAGCGCGTTCCGAGAACGCCCAGCCTGCCTGGCCCCATGCTGCCGACCACTTTGGCGGACAGCCAGGAGGCCTGGCCGAGGGGACGGCCTTCGGCGTGGGCGGCGACCAGCCTGGACGGGAAGCCCCACGTCGGCGCTTTGACCTTGGCCCTGCTGGAGGCGATCCGCCTGGTGACGCGCGCCGCCCAGAAAGCGAGCAGGGTTCGGAGGGTTCTTACAAGCTATCCGACGAGGCAAAACGAAACCCTGGGAAATGACTGGCACCTAGCGCGGAGAAGCGCAACAGGAGCAACGACGATTCGGTCATGCACCGATGCTTGGATTTACCCCACGATGGACCATCATCTCCACCACAATGCACCCACGTCATGGTTTTGGTGCGAGCCGCACGGCGATATACTATACCGCGCGGACAAAACGCTCTCGCGGCGCTTACGCCAGGCGCACGCCAATCAACGCTTAGCAACGATGCGTGCTCATCGATATGGCCCGTCTCTGTCCGCGCGTTGCGCGGAACGGAATTGCGTACGTGTGTCCTTCGCGACAGGTGCAGGAGATTGGCGCGATGCGCGTTTCCTGCGTTATGTTCTTACTAGTTTTTGTTGCGGTCTTTCCTTTGTTGTTTCTGATCGGCTTTGGAGGCCTCAAAATGGCTCCAAGATCGTACGAAAAGCGCCCTACAAGGCGCCCAGGAAGGCTCTAAGACAGTCCCAAGTCGCAAAGGAGAGCCTCAGGAGGAGACGAAGTGGGCTCCAAGACAGCCCCCAGAGCGCCCGAGAGCGCCTGAAGATCTTCCCAAGAGGGCCCCAGCAGGCTATGTTCAGCTTCCGTCGGGGGCGCTGACACCACGAACCCCACCCCTCCCTTTTTCGATGGCCTCCAAGGTTTCCCATGTAGACCCTGAAGACCCCCCAGAAAAGCCCCCAAAAGGGCCCCAAGAGCGCACCAAGAGAGCTCCGAAGGCTTTCATGATTATCCCAAGACGGCTCCAGGAGCTCCCCGAAGATTGGGTTAACCATTTTTCGCCTCCATGTGTTACTATATGCCCACCTGCGCCCCACCTCTACACAATCCCCTGGGAATCGTTTCTGGACTATCGCCTTCACTATTTCCTCTTTCTCCTGCCCTCCTCATCCTCCACCTCCACCTCTTATGCGGCCTACTAATGAACTACATGCTGTTTCACTTCTCTGATCAGCGCATCTCGCGCGGGAATCGTTTCTGGATGGGCTGATGGGGATACTTTTTTTGGTCGGCGGCTCCGAGGCAACGGACAGGGAGCGGAAGCGGCGTCCGGGTCACGTTACGGGGCTGATTTGCAAGACAATTGCCGCCAGAGTCGGCGGACAAAGCTCGCACCTGCAAGACAAACCCGCAGTTGCACGTGCACATAACAAAATGAACTAAATTCACAGGGCAATCGCACTTAGGCGCAGCAGCCCGAACCGAAGTGGGCAGGCCGCCGGCTGGTGGGGATGCGGGACGCGTCCAGAATTCGGAGCCCATACAGAGGCGATGTTCTTCAGCACACACGGCGTCCCTCGTGAGCCTGGGGCGCCGCGCCCTGGCTGAAATCCGCCGACCCCTTGTGGGTCTCTAGGCGTGTGAGATAGTTCCCCCCCCCTAACCCCCCCCCTGGGACCCCAAACCGGAGATTTGACCCCCCCCCCCCGGGCCGCAGACGAGCGCACCACGGGGCTCTTTTGGGCCCAAAAGGGGATCAAGACGGGCCAAGAAGGCCCCAAGACTCCTCCAAGACGGCTCACGAGAGCTCCGAGGCGCCAAACGAGCGCTCCCAGACGCCCAAGATGCCCCCAAGACGAGCCTAGAGGCCTCCAAGACGGCCCAAGACGCCTCCAAGAGCAGTCCTCAGAAGGGCCGAAGCGCCGAAAATCGTCAATTCCTATGGGAAAACGTACATTTTGATCACATACTACTTCTCGGCCTTCACGGCGTTGAAGACGGTCCCAGAGCACCCCAAGACCGCCCCGAGAGGCCCCCAAGAGGCGCCCAAGTCGGCCCAGGAGGGCGCCAAGACGGCCCAAGAGGCCCCCAAGACAGCCCAAGAGGGCCCCAAGACGGCCCCAAGAGGTGCCCAAGAGGGGGAGCCCGAACCGACAATCCGAGCCTTCCGCCCCAAGGCGGCCCCAGAAGGCCCCAAGAGGCCCCAAGAGGCCCCCAAGACGCCCACAAGAGGCCCCAAGAGGCCCCCAAGAGGCTCCAAAACGGCCCCCAAGAGGCTTCGAAACTGCCTCCAAGAGTCCCGCGAAAAGCCCCCCAAGAGATCCCAACGATCACCGCACAAGTCTCATATCAACAACCCAGGCACGGTGGCGGGGTTGCGTTTGCGCACAAAAAAATGATTCGCGCTCTCGAGGCCAAGATTGCTCCAAAACGGCCCAGGATGGCTCCAAAACGGCCCAAGATGGCTCCAACACGGCCCAAGAACGTTCGAAGACGGCCCAAAATGGCCTCAAGATGGCCGACAAGGCTTTCACTATCGCCCACGAAGTCTCCAAGAAGACCCCCAGGACATCTGAAAGAGGCGCACATTACGCATTTCATTACATTTCCATTGCGTTGTTGAACATGTTTGCAATTGTTGCCTTTCCCGGCTTCCGTCGGCTCACGTAGCCCAAAGAGCCTCCAAGATCGCCCCACGGCGCCCCAAGAGGGCCTCAAGACGGCCCCAGAGAATCCCAACACGGCCCAGGACGCCTCCCAATTCGGCCTAAGACGACCCCAAGACGGCAAAACCTGTCTCCAAATTGGTCCCAAGCTGGTGCAAGACGGCCCTAACCCAAAACCCATAACCCAGAGCCTTGTTTCTGTGTCCCCTTCCTCCTTCTCCTCCTCCTCCTCCTCCACCTCGGCCGCCAGGTGGGTTCAAAACTGCTTTCCAAAGGTCCCCGAGAGGCGTGCCGCGAGATCCCTATACACATACAACAAGTTTCTAACCAATAGCACATATCCCAGAGTTTCGTCTCTGTGTCCCCGTCCTCCCCCTCTTCTCCTCCTCCTCCACCTCCTCCTCGCCCACTCCTCCTCTTCCTCCCCCGCCTCCTCCTCTTCCTCCCCGATTCTTCTCCCCCCATCCTCCGCCTCACCCCCCATCCCTCTCTCCCCCTCCCCCCTGTCCTCCCCCGCACGCGCGCCCCCGATTGGGCATCATTTGCAGGTCTTGCATATCAGGGTGCCCTTTTTTGCATCGCGTGCGACGTTGGCAGGGTTCCCGGAGAACGCCGACGTCGGTAGTCTTCTCTTGCACGCGCCGCCGCACTGATACGCCTGGCAACTGCGGGCTGTGAACCCGAGGTTCCGGCAAGACCGCCAAGATGAGGGGTCGGCGGATGTGGCGTAAGCCTATAGAATCTCAGTAAGGGGTCGAGGGGGGAGCCATCCCAGATCTCAGGAGGGCGCCGAAGGGGGGTTTGTAGAGAGAGAGGGGACTGGGAGGGGGAGAGAGGGGGAGATGACACGTACGGCGGCGTAGAGGCCAACCCTTGGTGTACACTGGAACGCCCCCCCCCCCGGCGCGCACATGGTGTACACTGGGACGAAGTTTTGAGGATGGTTCAGGCGAAACGCCAGCGTACACCAAGTGCGCTAGATTCACCAGCACGAGTGTGCACCAGAGGCGCCGCCCAATACATGCGAGTATTAAACGTTGGTTTGATGTCTCTCGCGGCACGTTGCCAGGGGGGTCAACGGTGGAGGGCTTACAAGAGGGCTTCAGAAGACCCAAGACGGCTCCCAAGATGGCACAATACACCACAATGTGCTTTAAGATCGCCTCACACGCGCCTCGAAGAGGCCTCAATACCGCCTAAAGACATCTCCAAGTTGCCACGAAGCCTTCCAAGAACGCTTCCGAGAGGTAAAACATCCTTCTAGAACTGAAAAGATCCGATGGTATATGGTTTCGCGTCGTGTCGCTTCCGATCAGCTCTGGAGCGTAAGATGTCTCCAACATCGCAAAGAAGAGCCTCAGGAGGAGACGAAGTGGGCTCCAAGACAGCCCCCGGAGCGCCTGAGAGCGCCTGAAGAGCGCCCCAAGAGGGCTCCAGGAGGCTGTTTTTCAGCTCTCGACGGGGGGGCTGACATTAAGAACCCCCCTTTTGCATCGATGGCCTCCGAAGCGGCCCCAAGAGGGGTTCAAGGCCCCGAAAAATGCCCTGAGAGAGCCCGAAGAGGGCACCATGAGGGTCTCAACAGAGCCCCACATGCTTCCAAAATTGCCCCAAGATGGCTCCAAAAGGCTCCCTGGTGCGAAACGTCACCGCATTTCGCCTCCTTCTGTCACTCTGTTCTCACCGACGCCCCTCCTACAGACGACTCCCCTGGGAATCGTTCCTGGATGGGCTGTGTCCCTCACAACTTCCTTTTTTTTCTGCTCGCCCTCCTCGTCCACCTCCGCCTCTTATGTGGCTCACTAGTGGACTACATGCCGCTGCGCTTCCCTGACCAGGGCAACTCGCGCGGGGATCGTTTCTGAACGGGCTGGTTGGAGCGCGCGCAGCGTCTATGATTTTCACGAGGTTCCGTCGCGCACCTCATCTGCGGGGCACATTCGCTGCAATTGCTCGTCAAAGCCTGGCGGGCGCGATTGCCTGCGCCGTGTTATCATGCAAGCCGCGATGAGACCGCAGCGACGATGCGACGAAGTTGACGATGACGCTTGGACGCAGAAAAACGCCCATGTACTCGACGGGCTTAGAAGGGTGACCCCACCCGCACGATTGATCGCGGCGAATCCCCCGACAACCGATGCCTGCCTTGCTGGCGCGGCAACATTTTTGTTGGGGAGTTGTTCTTGCCCTAAACACTGTAGTTCCTCTACCAGTGCAATCTAACGGTTCCAGGACGGACGTTTTCCCTGAGAGCACGTTTGCCTCCCAAATGGCGGGTATCCCCAAACGGGGGTCCTCGGACAGCCGCCTGGTCTGCGAGGCCAGCGTCTGGCACAGGGTGTGGCACGCCACGCTGTTGCGGTGCCTCCCGCCTGGGCGGACCGAAGCCTACGGCGAGGCGGGCGCGGTCGCGTCGGAGGCCTCTTGGTTGTCTGCGGAGGGGCCATCTGGGGCGGAGGTAGATTTGATACAAGCCTTCGACAGGGTCCCTCCAGAGGTGGCCAGGAGAACATTCGAGCGGGCTGGGGGCGGGGGGGGGCCCCTCCCTTGGTGAATTCTCTCGTCGCTGGCTGGACTGCGCCTCGTTTTTGCGCTTTGGCCGGGGAAATGGCCGAACCCCTTTGTCCCAATAAAAGGATTTCCGCGGGTGACCCGGTTCGCCGCCGAATGCTCTACCTTGTGCTGGCACCGTGGCACCGGCTGGTGGGCGCCCGCGGGGCTGGCCACTGGAGCTACGTGGACGACGGGTCGCTGAAAACGAGCACGTTGGAGGACCTCCAATCCCAGCTGGAGGTCACCCAGCAGTTCGACATCGCTGTCGGTTTGACGGTAAACGACGGCAAGCGGCAGCTGTGGGCGGGCCTGGCGCCGCCGAGCACCTGGGCGTGCTCACTCAGCCAGCGTCTGGCCTCCGACCGCATTTGCCGCCCCCGAGGGACGGTTGGAATCCAGAGGCTGATGCAGCCTGGCGCGCTCGGTGTGTCCCAGGCGGAGCCGAGTTGCGGGAGCAGGTCGTGAAGTGGGCGTTGAACACGTACATGTGGGCGGCCCCTTTCGTGGAGCACCCACCAAGGAGTGTATGAAGACCATCTCGGCACAAAGATCGACGTTATGGTGTGCCCGCCGCTTCTGGGCGGACAACGTCCTGACCAGGACCCGAGACCACCTGGGACCGGATCCTCCGAGAGAATGCCCAGGGAATCTTAAGTTTTCAGATCCACAGGATTCCCTAGGGGTTCCAGGTCGGCCCACGGCACATCCAATTCCCAAGCCATTTTCGGCACAGGATTCGAGCGAGCCCAGTCTCCTATTTCGCCGCGATGGGCGGCCGTCGAGCTTCGCGGGTTGACTGGGCACCCAAGGACGAGGAAAACTCCTCGAGCCTCTCGAGGATCGAGGTATAAACATAGACTCATACGTACGTATACATACGCACGTACGTCGCATTCACACGTGTGAATTTAGGAATGTGTATATGCACGTGCGAACACACCTCCTTGGGAAGGCGTAGCCGCATGCCGATGATAATAAAGGGACCCCCCCCTTCAGTGTTTAGAGTTGATTATCGTCGCCCTATACACAATTCAAATTGGGCGGCGAGCGCTGAGGCCGAACTTCATTATCACCTCGAAACGCTATGTTGAGATAGCAACATCAAGCGATGTTGATATAGCAACATCAAGCGAAGCGATCACACTTTTTCAGGATGTGTCAAGCGAAACCAATAATTTTGGGAGGCAGACTCAAACGAAACGAGCAATGTTCTTATTATTCTTCTACTTTCCTCTTCTTCTTTTATATTTCTATCTGTCCTCACGCTCGCCTGAACTTTTTTATCCCTGGGGTTGAGCATCCATGGAAAATGAAGCACATGAGCTACCCTACACGAGCACTTTTAAAAATCAATTTTCATAAAGCGTTTGTAAATTAAAATTGATAGATTTGGAACTTTAGATTTTTCCTTTCTTCGTCCTCTTCTTATTATCCTCTTCTTATTCTTTCTTTTTAGTCTTCTACTGTATTATTCTTCTTTTATATTTCTCTCTGTCCCCACGCTCGCCTGAACTTTTTTTATCTCTGGGGTTGATTATCCATGGAAATTGAGGCACATGAGCTACCCTACACGAGCACTTAACAAAAACAATTTTCACGAGAGATAAGCCATTGTTGAGGATATTTCTATGAAAACTAAACGCCAAGGATGTCTCAAAACGTGCTCGGCTTGGTCTCCTCTTGATCATCTCTTACTTCGAGATTATGCTGAGGTCTGCTGGGCTACTTTTATTATCTCTCCCTGAACCCCGAACTTTATTATCCCCTAGTGTTTATTCTCACGGGCATGAGGTTATGTTCGTGATATATTCTTAAAGGGGGTCAAGCTAAAAGGGGCTGGTGCAATAGATTTGGGACAATGGTATTGCACATGTATTGCGCCAGAGAATTTTTTTGCATTGTTCTGCGGCGCATGCATTGCGCGCGAAAAACCAACAATACATTTGCGCCCCGAAATGTATTGCACGCCACAAATCTATTACAATCCCACAAATCAATTGCACCAAATCTATTACACCACCCCCTTGTCGCTGAACCCCCTTTTGGGTAAATCCCGATATATGGGTGCCATGGGCGACCCTGTAGATGATGATGGTAATGGGCGACTCTATATGGGGGCCATGGGCTATGTGTGTAGGACGCGAAGATGGTAATGTATGGGTGCCATGGGTGACCCTGCCCTGGGCCTGGATAGAACGGTTGGGACTAGATATAATGATCAGTGCTTGGGGCCCGGGAGGGAGGCCAGGCGCCCGAGCCCGTGCCCGGGCAGCAGGGTTCCCTGGTGCCCGGATGCCCGGGTGCCCTGGGTCCCTCGAATCAACATTGGGACCATGAATGTGCCCGTTTCTGGTCTTCCAGTCTATCCCTGGGGCTGTCAGGAGGTCTTCAATTTCGAGGGGAGCCCCACCCCTGTTTCTCTCGGCAGGGAGTACAAATCGCCCCACCTTCTCCTCCTGCTCCTCCTCTCCCTCCTCCTCCTCCTCCTCCTCCTCCTCCTCTTCTATCTCATCATGCTCCTCCTCCTCTTCCTCGTCGTCCTCTTCCTCCTCATCTGTCAGAACAGGCAGAAACAAGAGGCGGAGGAGAAGGAGAAAGGAAAAGAGAGAGTGAGAGAGAGAGAGCACAAACAAACAAACAAACACATAACATGTTCGAACTACTTTGTTCGGAAGGTCGTCGGGACTCCTCCGCCTCCTCCTCCTCCTCCTCCTCCGCCTCCTCCTACCCCCCCTCCTCCTCCTCCATCTCATCCTGCTCCTCCTGCTCCTCCTGTTCCTCCCCCATCTCCTCCTCCTCCTCCTCCTCCTGCTCCCCGTCGTGGTCTTTATCGTCGTCGTCGTCGTCGTCGTCACGGCGAAGACTATTTCCCCTCTACGGTTGGGCGGGCTGGGTAATGTTTGGGGGGGGCTCCAAGGGAATAATCCAGTATGGGCGACCCTACACGCGAGCGGATGTTTGAGCATCTGCTCAGGAGGATTGCAAGAGGAATCAATGATTGGAATCATGATTATAGTCGTGGTTGTAGTCGTAATCGTGGTTGTCGTCGTAATCGCAGTCATAATCGTACGCGCCGTCGTCGCAGCGGGGATGATTGTCCCTCTATTGTTGGGCGGGCTGGTACATGTTGGGGGTTTCTTGCTCAAAGGGAATAATCGATTTTGTGCGAGCCTACACGCGAGAGGATGTGTGAGCATCTTCTCATGGGATTGCAATAGGAATCAATGGTTGTGAGTGTAATCGCGGTTGTACTCGTGATTGGCGATTGTAGTCGCGATAGTAGTCGTAATCGTAGTCATGGTTGCACGCACAATCGCAATCGTAATCGCAATCGTAGTCGTTGTGGTCGTCGTCGAAGTTGTTGTGCGGCGGCTGCCGCGCAGAAACAATTGTTGCCTGTTTTTGGTCAGACCCCAGTCCGCCAATAAGGTCGCCGAACAGATAACCAATTTCCAACTGTTGGGGCGGGCTGTGAAGACCTGTAGAGGTTTGCCGAAGTTGCCGGGGTGACCGTGTGCCTGGATGCGCTGGTGCCGAATAACCGGGCGCGTGTATCCAGGTCCCTGACTTCGGATCGGCCGTGCTTTGGTCGATTATATGGTGATGCCGTGTGTCGGACATGCGCTACAAACGATTCGAAACACAAGGGGGGATATTTACGCCTCAACAAAAAAACGTAGGGATGGCATTTCTGCCGCAGGGAGGAAATGGACATCAAAGAATATTGGACAATACGGCTGGGATTTCAGTCCTACGTATTTGTGAAATCGCCGGGGGGTCGGGAATCCGGGGGGCTGGCGGACCAGGCGCCCGGGCCCGTGCCTGGGCAGCAAAGTGCCTGGGTGCCTGGGTGCCCGGGTGCCCGGCCGGGTGCTGGGCCCCTCGAATAACATTGCGACCATGAATGTTGCCTTCTTCTGGTCTTCCAGAAGGCTGTCTTGGATCCTTCCCTCCAGTCGCGCTCGCTCTCGGATCGGTCTCCGTCATCATTAGGGTGCGAAGGTTCAGGTCGGAGCCTCTATGTTTAATGCCGATTGACTAGGATGGGGTCCGACTGTCAACATGGACGAAGCGCGCATAGCTGGCGTCGTGGTGCATGCTGGTGTCGGATGTCATGTCTTGCAGTCCTGGTTCTCCGCGCTGGTGCTCTGATGAATCCCTCCTCGAGCTGCAACCATAATGTGGTGTCGGCGGCTGTAGTCATCCAAATGATGTCATTCCATTCAGGCCGCGAAAATGTCGGAGGTTATGCGGGGTGACCGGGTGTCGGTCAGGGAGCTGGGCTCGAAGGTAATTCGTCGGGTCGTCATCCTAACGCTTGGCTTGTCGACCTGACGCCCTCCTTCCGTTCTGACGGTGGTTGTACGTAGGGTACCAATGGACGACAGATTTTGTCCATTTGTGAATCGGGTGGCTGGCCAGTGTTTGCGAAACGCCGTGTCAGACGTCGCTGTGTAGCCCAGAGTCCAGAGCTCCACGTTGTGACGCTGCAGGAGATGCGTCGCGCGGTGAGTTGCTCGGCGCGCAAAGTCGACACATGGCTCGAGGTCGTCGCTGTCGTCGGCGATGTGTTCTCCAAGTTGCATGCCCTCGTGGACGTGGTCGTCGCTGGCCACAGGTGGATTGATGTCTACATCTTATGTGGAAGATGTAGCGTCGGAGTCGAGCGTCGGATGCGGTGTAGAAGCTGTCGCGGTATGGGGCGATGAGGTCGGATGATGGTCGTGGATGTCGGCGTCTTGGGGTGCTGATGATCATGCGGACCATGTACACCTGGGTGGTGTGCACCTGCCGTCGCTGAGGTTCCGCGAGTGTCCACGCTGATGAAGCATAGCGTTGTGGGCGAAACCGTGGAATCGGAAAGCCGGAGTCGGTGGGAAAACTGATAGTTCGAGCTGGTCAATACGTGCTTGTGGTGGTGGAAGGTCGCCCTCGATGACCGGAGTCGGCGTTGTAGTTCCGTGGCCGTCGTGTTGTGGAACGTGATCAACTGGCAGAGGTACATAATTGTGCCGATGTCTGCTGAGCGTGCGCATGCTCTGCCTGTGCGTTTGCTGAGGTTCGTCATGATATTGGTCGCAGCCGGGCGTAGCTCAAGACCGTGGCGCCGCGACGCTGTGACCATGTCGGCGAGCATGGTTTTCAATCGTGTCAGCACGTCGCCCGCGAAGCGGAGGTTCGCGAGTGCGCTCGCCCTGGCGTCGCCAAGTTGCATTCCAAGGTTGGTGGCCGCCCACTTGTCGGCGAGCGGTTGCACGATGTGCTGCAGCAGCGAGTTGAACAGCAAGCTGCTGAGAGGGCCACCCTGTTGGGGGCCTCGGAGTAGGGCGAATGGTCGGCAACGGACGTCGGTTTTCACCGTGGCCGTCTGACCGTGGTATAGTGGTATAGTTTTATGTAGCCTGGCCGAACGCCTTGCGTGCGGAGTGCTTGCCAAAGATCCTCGTGTTCGACGGAGTCGAAGGCCTTCTTGAAGTCGAGCGCCGCCACCATTATGCTTTGACGCCATTCATTGGCACGTTCTGGTAGAAGCTGGAACGTGAAGGTGGTCGGTCGCGGAGTGGTGAGGTCGGAATATGGTTTGGTCGGCAGTCTGTTGCTTGTCTAGTGTGAATTGGAGGCGGTTGTGTAGGAGGCGGCTCTACTGTTTGTATAGCAGTGGCAGGATTCAGATTGGTCCGTAGTTGGACGCTTGCGTCAAGTCTCCACTATTGGGGAAGACGGTGATGACTATTTGTCGCCAGCTGTCTGGTGGGGGACCTCCAAGTCTGGAAACTGCGTTGTGGAAATGAAGTAGCGCATCCTTGAGCTCGCAAGATGCTGCTTCTTGCAACTCAGCTGCGACACCTATAGTGTACGGTGCCTTCCCGCATTTGGAATGTGAGGTTGCGTCGTGGAGCTCGTCAGTCGCGAGCGCTGGGATCACATCACGTCGACGCTGCGATGGCGGCGGTCGCGTTAGACCAATGGACTTGGGCAGGGGCTCGAAGAAATCGGCGATCCTATTCGCGATGACTTTGCGAGTTATGCACCTCTTGCCGTCGCGGTTCACCGCGTGCGTGATGAGGTGTCGCTTCCCGCGCGTTTTGATGGTAGTGATTAAGTTGAGGCCACGAAATGCCGATAACACTGTTGCTATCGGTCCCCGGCTTGGTCATTGCTGGTGGCGTCGAATCTCCTTCCTGATGTCTGCGCTGAGCTGTCGTCGTCGGTGGTTGCCTGAACTTGGCGTTGCTCGCCGATGGTGGATGAGCTCTTGCAGTCATTGTTGTAGCTTGTCTTCTGAAGGCACGTCAGTGCCTGCCTGCGTTGGCTCCTTGGTCGCAGTAGAGTTGTGATATGCACTGCATGCCGACTCAAGGATCACGTGCTCGATGTAACTGTCGCGTGCGATTGGCGTGGAAAAGGGGGGTCAGCTTGCAACCGTGGCTGTGGTTGGTGTTGGTAGTCCTCAACGTTCGCGTTCTTCCATGATGTCGCGTTGGCTGTGCGGGCCGGCTTGGTCCAAATGAGTCGCCGTTTTCTTCCGTTGCGCTGAATTGGCTTGGTCGAAGTCGGAGGCAGACGAAGTCACACTTCGACTGCTGCGCGGTCAAAGCCGAGGTCGATGCTGCTTTTGGCGTCAGAACTGATGCGTTGTCGGAACACGGCTCTGTGGAGTAATCTGTAATCGATCTGGCTGGTGCGCGATCCTCTCGCGCGAGTGATCTGCTTGTCTGGTCTTTTCCAGATGAAGGCGCTGGCGACTACTGAGCCCTCTTGCGCGGCCCAAATGTCGGACCACTGTCCTCTCGCGTTTTGGTCACCGTATGTGCGTCGGCCGACTGAGCGCGAAGTGGCGCGGCGTTTTCCGTTGCGTCTGTCGTTGTCGTCGCGGCCGCGGCCGTCGTCGTGCTCGATCGACCCGCTCCCAGTTCGGGCGACGAAGTCTCCGCCGGGTATCACGCGGCACCTGGGCCCGAAGAAGCGTCGGCGTAGATTGCGCAGGGCGTCGCGCATCTTCTGCGGGCGAGCGTCAGGGCGTCGCGCATCTTCTGCGGGCGAGCGTCGGCGTGCCCGGAGCGGGGGATGTAAGCAGTGGCCAGCGTCACTCGTAGATTACCTCGCTGTACTATTAAAGAGACAATACGTGGTCCAAGTGCCCGAAATTGGGCAACGCGCGTGCGCCATCGTCTGCGCGCGATGATTGCAGCCCCGCGGCGAGACTGCGCACTGCACGAGCCCGCAAATAAGTGGCCATCGTGTGTCGTCCGTAGTTCGTGCGCTTGGGTTCGCCACGTTTCATGAATACTAAGAAAACCCCACAACTGGCGTCGCAATCCTTCGAATCGCTCGGCGAGGCGGTCGCCGGGGAGAGACTTGGCGCTCTTGCGCGGCATCGTTGCTTTCGCGCGCTCGGGAAGCGAGACATAGGGCGACGGCGGTGGCGGTTGGCTGTCTGTCGCGAGGTTGCGGTGGCAGCTGTTCCGGCGAGGATGTAGTCGGAGCTGTTGTCTGTGCAAGTCCGTCACGTCGAGATGTTGTCGTAGCAGCGGGCGCCGGTTGCAGCCGCGCCTCAAAAACTGCGCGCGTGCAAATGCATCCCCGTCGACGCGGGCGCAGCGCAAACGTCCGCCACCCATGCTGCGTGGTTGCCGCGGTCGTTCGGCCCCGAAGTCGGGGCGGGTTTTGCGCGCGGAAACTTAAATCTGAAATCGAAGTCTGGCCACCACTTGAATTATGAGAAACTGGGCACCGACTGGTGACGACATCTACTTTCCGCGCCCCCTCTCGCCCGGAACAGCGGCCCAATGAATTATGCCTGCGACTGATCGCAGCCTTCTCCTTCATCTTCTTCTTCAAGTACAGACAATGCGTCGCGCGCGCGCCCTACCTGCCCACTACCCACTCTGCGATCCATCCTCTAAGACTGCCGCGCATAATACATCGAGACACCACTCCAAAGCTAAATATTCAGCCAGACAAGAATCAACAGGAATACCGAAACATCGCCCAGCCCGAAGCAGCATTTGCCCGCGGCCTGCCAAACCGCAAGTGTAAATCGCAAGCCCTCCGGCAGCCTGCCCGTCGCTCCCCCGCGCCCCGTCCACGCGCGCGCGAAGATTCCAACGGCGTTGTCTGCCCCGGGCCAGGGCGTCTGAATCGCGCCGTTCCCAGTCTCTGCAGTCGCCAAGCGCCACATTGGCAGCGTTATCATCAACCGAATTGCGTTTCCGCTCGTCCGACTCAAAGAAAGGAGTGGTGTTCAAACGCGGTACACACCCGGATAGCAGCAATTTCTCCACGCGGCGCCCAACGCGAACAAAAAGAGGCCGCATGGGTGGCTGTCCCAAGCAAACCTTTCCAGCGCATACTCGCCCAAGCGTTTCGTTGTCCGTCTGAACCCTTGCGCGGCGAGACCCAACGTTCCAATTATTCTCTTTTGGGCTCGGCAAGAGAATTGGCGCGCCATGATCCCCGCGACAGAGTCGCATGCGTTTGAGAGTCGGGGCTGGCGCATGGCCCTCATCCCAAATCCCTGGCAACCCCTGCAATGTGCAAACCTGCTGAAAGGGCCCAGGGAAGGCGCGCATCCCCGCCGAGACCGCCCGGCATTGGCCCCGCCGATCCCTCCAGCCAGCCCCCCAGACAGCAACGAATACACATTCCCAGTTGGTGGGCTGGCGTCCGCTGCAGCGACGCACAAGTCCCAATGTCTTCCTTTTGCTCTGCGCGGTGATCGCCGTCATCCCTTCCCGCCAGCGCCCGCTTCGATGCCCGCGCAGATAAGGGGCGGGCGACTCGCCATCGCCAAGAGCAAACTTCGCCTCGCTCCACGCAGTTCTGAAGAAGTGTTTGGGGATCCGGGCCCATGTCGCAAGTGCGCCAGTTCGCTTCGCCCCGCGCTCGATGAACCCCGCCGCGCCGGCGCTGCAAGGCGCCGCCCCCGCCCCGGCCGCCGTCGCAGCCGGAGAGCCCCCAGTGGAAGTCCAAGCTCCAAGCGCCGCGCAGCGCGCAGTAACCCAGGCCCCAAGTGCTACGAGCTGCACCTGTGCAATGCTGGAGTCGAGGGCCCCCCGCTCCACGCGCGCAAACGCTTCGCGGCGCTAAGCGCCGGTTTGTTCAACGCAGAATAGTGCTTAAAGAATTGCCCGCCCGCCCGGCTCAAACTGCACTCCGAACTCGCCAAAAAACTGCCGCGCGAACCAGCAGAAACTGAACGGTCTGTTTCTACGCGCGCCAGCGCATGCCCGGCCTGCCTGATGGCCAACTCGCCTGGCGGAGCTGCCGACAGCCCCCCACCCCGAATGAACTCCAACGAGGACGGCTTCCATCGGGGGTGACGCTCGCCATGTACATCCACGAACTGACCCATAGCCAATAGCCGCGCCCACTTCATTGATCATCGATTGCATCATGGCGAAGCCAGTAGCGAAGAGGGCCACGCTGTCGGCCCGGATCGCACGGTATATCAGATACCGCGCGTTCCCGCCCTCGTCTGGCAGCAAAAACCCATCCCGAGAGATTGCCATTTGTCCAAGATGGGGCTGAAGAACATGCTGCAGTAGCGCATTCCATTCCATCGGCGTCTCAACTCCCTCTTGCTGGCCGCGGCGGGAGAAGCTGAAAGAGGGTGTGCTCTCCACCCAGGGCAGTGTGATGCGAGCGTTGACGCCAGCGAGCTCTCTCGCGAGAATGGCTGCGCCCCAGGTGGACGCCCCGCGGGCCTGCGTTGAGTCTAGAATCCGCCCGCGCGGCACGGAGTCGAAGGCCGCTGCTACATTTTGCGGCCCAGCTAGCACTGGCAAGTCCAAAATGGAGAAAAACCCACGTGTCCAAAGACGCTGCGTACTCACAGAAATACTGGCACACGCGGGCGCAGTCTGCTTCTTATTTTTTTGTAGGGCGCTATGGCCCTCCATGCTTTGATGCGTACACTGGCGTTCTTCTGGGTAGCACTCCCCGTGCCTTCGAACTGCAAGTCGCCGTCTGCCGTCGTCGCGGCCACGCGTTGTGCGAGCGCTTCCACGGAGTTGCTCAGACGGTCAATGCGGATGTCTTGCACGTCGATGTTCAGAACGCGTCTCAAGTGGTGTTTCGCGAACCCGAGCTGCGTGCGGATGACGCACTGCCGGCGAGTGAGCCCCTCGCCGAATCGCAATGTTTTCGTGGTTCCTGGATCTGTCGGTTGCTTGTCGCGCATGGTCTTCAAGAAGCCGCGCTTGCCGGCGATGATCTTGAACTCGAAGATGCCGAAAATGAACGGGCCCATAGTGCACTAGACGTTCTGGATCCGGTCGTCGAAGTCGTTGTCGGCGGCCGGCTTGAGGGGGAAGTTCTCGATGTCGACCTCGGACGTGTTCCCCAGGGAGCCGAGTGCCACGGCTTGTCGTTCGCGCGTGGCGTCGATGGTCGGCGCTGACGTTGCAGTGGCATCTGTGGTGCTGGTCTTATGGTTGCACATCTGCTTCTTTAGCTCGTTCGTCTGCTGCGTGGTGCTGTCGCACTTCATGTTCAAGTTGTCGATATCCTCCTTGGTGTCCGCTCGGCGGGCATCTCTGGTTCTGCAGAAAGTGAGCTTCGCCCGAGGACCCCCAGCAAGTCGGCGAGGATCCCTGGCAAGTTGACAAGACCCCCGGTAAGTTGACAACGAGATTCTTGACAACGAGATGCTTTCAAGTTCGATCATTCGGACCCCCCCGGGAGATTATTGAGGAATTGCCTGGCCACCTCCAACCATCTCGTTGGCCGTCTTCGAGCCTCTTGGACGCGCGCTGGGGCCGCTGCCATCTCCGGGCCATCTTCGGGCACTCTTGGGCCATATGGGCCCCTCTGGGCCGTCTTGAAAGTCTCTTGTTGGGGTCTTGGGTCTTACTTGGGTCTTGGGGTCCTTGTTGGCCGCCTTGAGCCTCTGTTCGAACTTGTTGGGGCGCTCTTGCGCTGTCTTGGGTCGCTCTCAGGCTGGCGTGGGCCTTGGCTTGGGGCCCTCTTGGAGCTAGTTCGGGTCGCAAGGGAAGACTCTCGGGGGCCTGTTAGGCCGACTGGGGCGCTCCAGTGACCAACGAGGTAAGTGCTCTAAAGCCATAGGAACACCTTGGGAACATCAGTTACTCGCGCGTCTCAGCGAGCCCCTTCGAGCCCCCAGAGCCCTATGTAGGACCGCTCGGCAGCTGTTTGGGAATGTCTAGGCCAGTCTTTGAGGCGTTTGAGCTGTTCTTGAGCCTCCTCTTTTTTGCTGGCACCATCGCATCTGGCCAGAAAAAAGGAAACTGTCAGAAAAAAGGATAATTATCGTAGCCTCCAAAACAGCGAGAAAGGACTGAAACAGATTCGCCGACCCAACGGGTCAGAGGCGCGCTGAAATCTCAGGCGTCATGTTTGGAACACTTTTAGTTCACGCGCGCGGGGCCGCCCCCGGGAGCCCCCGGACGAAAAGTACCCTGGCAAGGTCTCTCCAAAATTGCGGGAACTCCCCGGGGCGGTCTTCCGGGCCCCAAGGCCCCCGAAATGGTCCAAGAAAACTCCAAATCGCTGCCCAATCGGTCCCAAGCAAGACGCCCAACGACGCCACCAGTCGTCCGAGGATGTGCCCGAGACGCCCCAAGAGGCCTTCGAGAGCCTTCCCCAGAGGGCCCCGAAGGGCCAGTATCATTGATCCCCCTTCGGATATTTAATGGTTTGGGGGTTCTCCCCTTTTCGAGCTTCCGACGCTTCAAGACGTCCCAAGAAGCCCCCGCGACCGTGCGGGGGCGGCCCCAGAGGCACCTGAGAAGACCCCAAAACAGTCCAAGAGGGGCCCAAAACGGCCCAAGAGACACCCGATAGGGCCCCGACATGGCCCGAGAGGCGCCCAATAGGCCCCGAAAAAGCCCCCAAGAGGCCCCCAAAAGGCCCCAAAACAGCCCCCCGGTGACTGAAAATGCCAAATTGGGTTTTCGGAGCGCACGCGGACGGTCCCATTGGGGCCATCGGCGGGGTTTCCCATGGGCCCACGAAGCGCTGTACTGGGCGTGCGGGAAGCATGCGGACGGTAGCACTGGGACCTTCGATGGGGTTCCCTATGGGGCCACGAAGCGCTGTACTGGGCGTGCGCGACGCATGCGGACGGTAGCACTGGGACTCTCGCTGGGGCTCCTGATGGGGCCACGAAGCGCTGTAGTGGGTGGGTGAAGCGCAGGGAGGAGGGAGGGGGCCACGAAACGCTGTACTTGGTGTGCGGGACGCATGCGGACGGTAGCACCGGGACCTTCGGTGGGGCTCCCTATGCGGCCACGAAGCGCTATGCTGGGTGGGTGAAACGCAGGGAGGAGGGAGAAGGGGGAGAGGGAGAGGGAGGAGGGAGGAGAAGGAAGAAAACGACGGGACCGTTATTTCAAAACGAAGACCCAACACCAAAGGATGGATGGGAACAAATAAAAAGAGTGAACATAGGGAACGGTACATACATATAACAAGCGGAAAATAAAGGGTAGCGATACAGAGAAAGAGAGAGAGAGAGAGAGATAATAAAAGAGAGACAGAGAGAGGAACAAAAAGAAAGAGGACGGGAGAAAGATAGAGATAGAGAGACAACAAACAAAGATGAGAGCGCGAGAGATGGAGAGAGAGAGAGAGAGAACAAAAAAACAATTATCCTGGCGAAAGACCCAACCATATGCAATTGTGGGCACGTTCCTTCGCTTCCCGGCTTTCCTGCTCGTTTCTTGTACTTGCCTGGCCCGCTTTTTTTTGTCGGCCTGCCCCGCGGTCCGAGTAAGGGTTGCGGCGCTGCCTGTTGAGTGTCTTCGTGCTTGGCCCTGAATGCAAAAGCATTGTTAATATCTTCTTCGGTGAAGCTCCCTATGGGG
This sequence comes from Prorocentrum cordatum, assembly GCA_963575745.1. NCBI lineage: Eukaryota > Dinophyceae > Prorocentrales > Prorocentraceae > Prorocentrum > Prorocentrum cordatum. The sequence continues at coordinate 468,673 of CAUYUJ010015704.1, read as the reverse complement.
CCACGAGGTGCTGCACTGGGTGGGGGGGGAACGCATGCGGACGGTACCAGTGGGGCCGTCGGTGGAGCTCCCTATGGGGCCACGAAGCCTTGTACTGGGCGGGCGAACGTGCCAAATTGGGTGTTTGGGACGCATGCGGGCGGTCCCACTGGGGGCTCCGGTGAAGCTCCCTATGGGGCCACGAGGCGTTGCACTGGGTGGGGGGGGAACGCATGCGGGCGGTAGCACTGGGGCCGTCGGCGGAGCCCCCTAGGGGGCCACGAAACGCAATACTGGGCGGGTGAACATGCCAAATTGGGTGTGTGGGACGCACGCGAGCGGTCCCACTGGGGGCTTCGGTGGAGCTCCCTATGGGGCCGCGAAGCGCTGTGCTGGGAAGGTGAAAGTGCCAAATTGGGCTTCCGGGGCGCATGCGGACGGTCCCACTGGGGGATTCGGTGCAGCTCCCTATGGGGCCGCGAAGCGCTGTGCTGGGAAGGTGAAAGTGCCAAATTGAGCTTCCGGGACGCATGCGAGCGGTCCCACTGGGGGATTCGGTGCAGCTCCCTATGGGGCCACGAAGCGCTGTACTGAGTGAGTGAAAATACCAAATTGGGTTTCAGGGGCGCACGCGGGCGGTCCCACTGGGGGATGTGGTGGAACTCCCTATGGAGTCACGAAGCGCTGCACTGGGTGAATGAGAATGCCAAATTAGGCTTCGGGGCGCATGCGGACGGTCCCTTTGGGGGCTTCGGTGGGGCTCCCTATGGGGCCGCGAAACGCTGCAGCGGGTGTTTGAAAATGCCAAATTTGGCTTTCGGGGCGCATGCGGGCGGTCCCACTGGGAGCTTCGGTGGGGCTCCCTATGGGGCCACGAAGCGCTGTACTGAGTGGGTGAAAATGCCGGGACGCATGCGGACGGTAGCACTGGGACCTTCGGTGGGGTTCCCTATGGGGCCACGAAGCGCTGCACTGGGTGGGGGGACGCATGCGGACAGTAACGCTGGGACCTTCGGTGGGTTTCCCCTATGGGGCCACGAAGTGCTGTACTGGGGGGGGGGGGACGCATGCGGACGGTATCGCTGGGTCCTTCGGTGGGGCTCCCTATGGGGCCACGAAGCGCTGTACTGGGTGGGGGGGACGCATGCGGACGCGAGCATTGGGGCCTTCGGTGGGGTTCCCTATGCGGCCACGAAGCGCTGTCCTGGGTGGGTGAAACGCAGGGAGGAGGGAGAAGGGGGAATGGGAGAGGGAGGAGGGAGGAGAAGGAGGAAAACGACGGGACCGCTATTTCAAAACAAGGAACCAACACCAAATGATGGGTGGGAAAAGTAAAGAGAGTGAAAATAGGGAAGGATACATACATATAATAAGCGGAAACAAATGATAACGATACAGAGAAAGAGAGAGAGAGAGAGAGAGAGAGCAAACCATAGAGAGAGGTAATTTGAGGGAGTTTCTGTGGAACTCACGTCATCCTCACCCCCGGCGCGAAGAGCACGAGTCCAGAGCGGCCTCCGGTACCGTTTCCGGACGGATCCGCTGGATCCGGTGACGAATCCCAAACCGGCGCCCTCGCTTGAGACATCCTCGCAAAACCGGCCCCGGGGGAGGTGCCCAGAGGAGCCCAGAGCGGCCTCCGGCACCGTTTCCGGACAGATCCGGATCCGCTGGATCCGGTGACGAATCCCAAACCGGCGCCCTCGCTTGAGACATCCTCACAAAACCGGCCCCGGGGGAGGTGCCCAGAGGAGCCCAGAGCGGCCTCCGGCACCGTTTCCGGACAGATCCGGTGGATCCGGTGACGAATCCCAAACCGGCGCCCTCGCTTGAGACATCCTCACAAAACCGGCCCCGGGGGAGGTGCCCAGAGGAGCCCAGAGCGGCCTCCGGCACCGTTTCCGGACAGATCCGGTGGATCCGGTGACGAATCCCAAACCGGCGCCCTCGCTTGAGACATCCTCACAAAACCGGCCCCGGGGGAGGTGCCCAGAGGAGCCCAGAGCGGCCTCCGGCACCGTTTCCGGACAGATCCGGTGGATCCGCCGACGAATCCCAAACCGGCGCCCTCGCTTGAGACATCCTCACAAAACCGGCCCCGGGGGAGGTGCCCAGAGGAGCCCAGAGCGGCCTCCGGCACCGTTTCCGGACAGAGATCCGCTGGATCCGGTGACGAATCCCAAACCGGCGCCCTCGCTTGAGACATCCTCACAAAACCGGCCCCGGGGGAGGTGCCCAGAGGAGCCCAGAGCGGCCTCCGGCACCGTTTCCGGACAGATCCGGTGGATCCGCCGACGAATCCCAAACCGGCGCCCTCGCTTGAGACATCCTCACAAAACCGGCCCCGGGGGAGGTGCCCAGAGGAGCCCAGAGCGGCCTCCGGCACCGTTTCCGGACAGATCCGGTGGATCCGGTGGATCCGCCGACGAATCCCAAACCGGCGCCCTCGCTTGAGACATCCTCACAAAACCGGCCCCGGGGGAGGTGCCCAGAGGAGCCCAGAGCGGCCTCCGGCACCGTTTCCGGACAGATCCGGTGGATCCGGTGACGAATCCCAAACCGGCGCCCTCGCTTGAGACATCCTCACAAAACCGGCCCCGGGGGAGGTGCCCAGAGGAGCCCAGAGCGGCCTCCGGCACCGTTTCCGGACAGATCCGGTGGATCCGGTGGATCCGCCGACGAATCCCAAACCGGCGCCCTCGCTTGAGACATCCTCACAAAACCGGCCCCGGGGGAGGTGCCCAGAGGAGCCCAGAGCGGCCTCCGGCACCGTTTCCGGAAGATCCGGTGGATCCGCCGACGAATCCCAAACCGGCGCCCTCGCTTAAGACATCCTCACAAAACCGGCCCCGGGGGAGGTGCCCAGAGGAGCCCAGAGCGGCCTCCAGCACCGTTTCCGGACAGATCCGCTGGATCCGGTGGATCCGCCGACGAATCCCAAACCGGCGCCCTCGCCTGAGACATCCTCACAAAACGAGCCCCGGGGGAGATGCCCAGAGGAGCCCAGAGCGGCCTCCGGCACCGTTTCCGGACAGATTCGCTGGATCCGGTGGATCCGCCGACGAATCCCAAACCGGCGCCCTCGCTTGAGACATCCTCACAAAACGGGCCCCGGGGGAGGTGCCCAGAGGAGCCCAGAGCGGCCTCGGCACCGTTTCCGGACGGATCCGCTGGATCCAGTGGATCCGCTGACGAATCCCAAACCGGCGCCCTCCTCGGCTTCCCTTTCCAACTGGTCAGGATTCGTGCCCCTTCCCCTCCTCCAGGGAGGCCCGGCCAGAGCGAGGACGGCGAAGGTGTTTTCCGTAAGCCCGCGAGTCAATCAAAGTTTACTTTGGGGAACTCCGATAGCATAATTTGGGGAGTTTCTTCGTGGCCGCTTGGGATTCGGGCGCGGCCGCCTGAGGCGAGCATGGCGTGAGAGACCACGAACCGAAATTTCCAGCTTTCCGCCCTAAGAGGCCCACAGACGGCCCCAAGAAGCCCCCAAGAGGCCTCCGTAGCCATTTTGGCTCAAGCCATTTTGGCTCAAGCGTGGCTCGACAACTCCGACTGTTGGGTTCGTGCTCCCCGCGCGCTTCGGCACTGGGCGCGGCCGCCTGAGGCGAGCATGGCGTGCCCCATCAACTGCCACTGCGACTATGGCGTGTCTGGCATCTTGTTGGGCAGAGGCCTCCAAGACTGCCCCAAAACCGCCCAAGAGGCCCCCAAGAGGGCCCAAGACGGCCCAAGAGAGGCCCAAGACGGCCCAAGAGGCGCCCAAGACGGCCCAAAAGAGCCCCAAGACGGTTCCAAGAGAGGCCCAAGAAAGGGGCCACGAGTTCGACGCTACGCCTGTTGAGCTTGTAGAGCGTTCATCATGTGTGTCCTCCACATGTTGCGATCTGCGTTGCCCCGGGTACGCTCGTACAAACTTGCTTTATGGCAGTTGGAGGAGAGCACGAGGAGGAGGAGGACGAGCAAGACGAGGAGGACGAGGACGAGCACGAGCACGAGAAGGAAAAGGAGGGGGAGCAGGAAAAGGAGGACAAGCAGGAGAAGCACGAGGACGAGCACGAGGAGGAGGACGAGGAGGACGAGCAGGAGGAGGAGGATGACCAGGAGGAGGAGGAGGACGAGGAGGGGGAGGACCACCAGGAGGAGGAGGGAAGGAGGAGAAGGACGAGGAGGGGAGGGCGGCCGGCTGCCCCGGCCGGCTGCCCCGACCGGCCGCGCCTGCGCCCGGCCGCGGAGCGCGGTCAAGGGAAGGATTGTTTCTTCGTGGCCGCTTGGGATTCGGGCGCGGCCGCCTGAGGCGAGCATGGCGTGCCCCATCAACTGCCACTGCGACTATGGCGTGTCTGGCATCTTTTTGGTCAGAGGCCTCCAAGACTGCCCCAAAACCGCCCAAGAGGCCCCCAAGAGGGCCCAAGACGGCCCAAGAGAGGCCCAAGACGGCCCAAAAGGCGCCCAAGACGGCCCAAAAGAGCCCCAAGACGGTTCCAAGAGAGGCCCAAGAGAGGGGCCACGAACCGAAAATTCCAGCTTTCCGCCCTAAGAGGCCCACAGAAGGCCCCAAGAAACCGCCAAGAGGCCTCCGTAGCCATTTTGGCTCAAGCAATTTTGGCTCAAGCGTGGCTCGACAGCTCCGACTTTTGGGTTCGTGCTCCCCGCGCGCTTCGGTACTGGGCGCGGCCGCCTGAGGCGAGCATGGCGTGCCCCATCAACTGCCACTGCGACTATGGCGTGTCTGGCATCTTGTTGGGCAGAGGCCTCCAAGACTGCCCCAAAACCGCCCAAGAGGCCCCCAAGAGGGCCCAAGACGGCCCAAGAGAGGCCCAAGACGGCCCAAGAGGCGCCCAAGACGGCCCAAAAGAGCCCCAAGACGGTTCCAAGAGAGGCCCAAGAAAGGTGCCACGAACCGAAAATTCCAGCTTTCCGCCCTATATTTGGGCGACTCGGGGGCCCTCTTGGGCCGACTTGGTGGCTGGGCGGGGCCCTCTTGGCCCGTTTTGGCGCCCTCTTGGGTCCGAAACAGTCACGCGACAAGACGCGGGTGTGCCCAGGGGTACGGCGCCAAGCCCCGGGAGATTTGAGAATTTGGGGTTCTGGTCCCTTAAGGACTCCTAGCGACGGATTGGGAGGTTCTAGCGAAGTCCTTGGAATTTCACGCGCCCCGATTCCCTGCGTCCGGCCCTTGACTGGGGCACCGTGCGCGGCAGTGGATGGCAAGTGCAGCTGCGGGATCGCGATCAATGGAGACGGGTGCGCGATCCATCGGGATTGGTGGCCTTTGCTAGAGTGCACGTGGCAGGCAAGACAGCGAAGCGCAAGCTGCGAGTTTCTGTTTCCAGAATGCTTGACGTTGTTGCGACCGCCATCTTGACGTCCGCGAGAGCGCAGCGTCTCCCTCCGGCCCAGAAGCGCCCAGAAGCGCGCGCCCACAAACGCGCGTTCCCTCAACTATATACAGAAACTCCCGATCAACCGCAGAGCGGTCGTTACTCGTAAAGAGAGAGAGAGAGAGAGAGAGAGAAAAAAAAAGAAACAAAGAGGACGGGAGAAAGAGAGAGAGAGAGAGAGAGAAACATAACAAAAAATATAGCGAGAGAGCGAGAGAGAGAGAGAGAAGCAACTATCCTGGCGAAAGACCCAACCATATGCAATTGTGGGTACGTGTCTTCACTTCCCCGCTTTCCTGCTCGTTTCTTGTACTTGCCTGGCCCGCTTTTCTTTGTCGGCCTGCCCCGCGGTCCGAGTAAGGGTTGCGGCGCTGCCTGCTGAGTGTCTTCGTGTTTGGCCCAGCTTCACATGTTCACGCAAAAGCATTGTGAATAGTTTCTTCGGCGAAGCTCCCTATGGGGCCACGAAGTGCTGCACTGGGTGGTGGGGACGCATGCGGACGGTACCACTGGGGCCATCGGTGGAGCTCCCTATGGGGCCACGAAGCCTTGTACAGGGCGGGCGAACATGCCAAATTGGGCGTGTGGGACGCATGCGGGCGGTCCCACTGGGGGCTTCGGTGAAGCTCCCTATGGGGCCACGAGGCGTTGCACTGGGTGGGGGGGGAACGCATGCGGGCGGTAGCACTGGGGCCGTCGGCGGAGCCCCCTAGGGGGCCACGAAACGCAATACTGGGCGGGTGAAAATGCCAAATTGAGTGTGTGGGACGCACGCGGGCGGTCCCACTGGGGGCTTCGGTGGAGCTTCCTATGAGGCCGCGAAGCGCTGTGCTGGGGAGGCGGAAGTGCCGAATTGGGCGTCCGGGACGCATGCGGACGGTCCCACTGGGGGATTCGCTGCAGCTCCCTCTGGGGCCACGAAGTGCTGTACTGGGGGGGGGGGGGGCGCATGCGGACGGTAGCGCTGGGTCCTTCGGTGGGGCTCCCTATGGGGCCACGAAGCGCTGTACTGGGTGGGGGGACGCATGCGGACGCGAGCATTGGGACCTTCGGTGGGGCTCCCTATGCGGCCACGAAGCGCTGTACTGGGGGGGGGGACGCACGCGGACGGTAGCACTGGGACCTTCGGTGGGGCTCCCTATGGGGCCACGAAGCGCTGTACTGGGGGGGGGGGGCATGCGGACGGCAGCACTGGGACCGTCGGTGGGGCTCCCTCTGGGACCACGAAACGTGTGAGGGGTGTGCTGGAACGGGTGCTGATAATGGTGATGGAAGAGGGAAGAGGGGGAGGAGGAGGAGGAGGAGGAGGAGGAGGAGGAGGAGGAGGAGGAGGAGGAGGAGGAGGAGGAGAACGCGGGGACAGTTATTTCAAAATGAGGACTGGTAAAATAAAGAAATAGACAGAGATATTGAGAAAGAGATAAAGAGAGGGAGAGAAAGAGAGACAGAGAGAGAGAGAGAACGAAGAACGGACAACCACCCAAAACACCCGGGAACCTCAAGACGAGGAGTCGGCTTCGTCGGCCTTAGGCCGCTTCTGTCCACCGAATTCCTACGAAAGGAAGGCGAAACACTGAGGCTGGCCCCTCCCCGCCTGCAAACATTACGTGTAGCATCGATGATTTGTGGACGCTAGGGCCCTATGTGTTTGCTCATCGACTAAGCGCATCACGTGCTCGCAATGCTACGTTATATGGCGTTCGTGCGTACTCAAACAAATTGGCATGTATGCTACATTGCACCGTGCCGCGCAGCCGCTCTCTCAATCACTCGAGCGAGCAGAGAAATCCTCAGCGTACAAGTCGAGGACGGGTGAAGTGGGCATTGGCCGGCTCGCCGAACGGGCCCCGCTGGTCGAGTGTTTATCACAAATCCCACATTAAAACTCTCGACTGGTACAACGGCGCGCGATACCCCAAATGACCGTGATATCTCGAATGATGTTCGAGACCGAGAGGGCCCAATCAGAAACGCTGCACGCAATGGCAGGATGGCGTCAAGCATGCGAGTCCTGGCCGCGGCAGGAACCTGTCCCAGGGAGCCAGCGGGGTAGCGGCGACGAGTGGGGCGGGCGGGTAGCGGCCTGGTGGGAATAGTTTATCATGAATTTCTAGATACCCTCCATGCTGCAACATGGAATGAAGAGAAAGTGTGACCACCTTGAGCACGCCGAGAAACTATATGATTCCGCAGCTTCTGACCAGCCGTTAGAACTATGAAATGGAAAACAAACTTACACTTGAGAAAACCCCAATCGCTGAAGGATTTGAAGATGGTACAATGGATCTTGAGATCGATTGTGAGATCGATATTGAGATCGATAGTGGAACCGATCGTGAGGACGATTGTAAGTTCGATCGTGAGACCGGGAGTGAAATCGAATCAATGAGATGGATAGCGAGATCAATCGCGAGATCATTCATGCGATCACTAGTGAGATCGCTTGTGAAATCTATAATGAAATCGATTGTGAGATCGCTGGTGAGATCGATAGAGAAGTGGGTAATGAGATCGATGGTGAGACCGATGGGTAAGAAGATCGACCAAGGACCCGGGAACCCGGGAACCTCGCCGCCCTCCGAAATCGGCCCGGCATCCGGAACCGGGAGTCCGGGAACCCAGAACCGGGAACCCGGTTGGGCCAGCAACCAAAATCGGTGGGAAACCTCCGCCAAATCCTTCAACATCCGCGAGGACCCCTTCAGTGCAAGCACTGATTGGGGAACTTGATATTGTCAAACCCTTTGTAGCCAGCGTATCACGAGCTCGGGCGCTTCCTTTCTCAGCCTGTCTATGGAGTCCGTCGGCATTGACTGCCAAATATATAATATCTGCTGGCGCTCGCGAAGCTAGTTCTGAATGGCCCTCTCCAGTGCTGTCGGCGGCGCGGATCCCTGGATGGCCTTCCCTCCCAGGTGCACCGGCGCTTGATGTACTGCTTGCCGAAACTGCTGGATGCTAATATGTAGCGGCTTGAGCGGCGGTAGAGCTCCCTCCCGGCCTTGGTTCTGCTCCCTCAAGCGGCTGATGCCTGCGATCAATCTTTCGTCCGTGAATGGGCTGCCTGCGAGAGCGTTGTGCATGATCTGCCTTTTGTATTCTTGGGCTGGCCCTTCTCTGAGTTGGCTGTTTTGATGCGAAAATACAAGATCATGTCTCAGACGGGCAGGCGCGACATGCTGTTCACCAAAGGCTCGAAAGTGGCGAGGATCTCTTTCGATGGGCTCGGAAAGTTCGATTGTCCAAAGCCCTTTTAAGAAGGCGGCAACGATATGTATATGAGGGCTGCCGAAATCCTTCTTCCCTGTTTTGATCTTCTCCGCGTAGGCCGTCCTCATGTCGATCCCCTGCTCCGATGCTGGCACCTCTGGAATCAAATAGAAGTCCCAGATCGACCTTGCTAAGTGACGAGCCATCTGCACGTTGTTGAGAGGAGGGGGAGGAGGGGGCGGAGGAGGAGGAAGAGGAGCCAGAGGGAATAGAACTAAGGATACATGATGAGCCGGGCGAAGGAAGAGGCTAGGAAAGGCAGGAAGAGTTGCAGCAGTGAGGAACGAGAAGCAGGAGGAGGGAGGCGCGAGAACCGGGACGGGGACGAGGACGAGCAGCCAGGAGGAGGGAGCAGGAGGAAGGGGCCGGGTAGGGAGGCGCGAGCAGTGAGCAGGAGGGCGGGGCACAACAATAGCAGAAGCAGCACAAGCGGGGGGGGGCGATTGGGACTCTCGGCATGGCGGGTCCGCCCGCGTGGCGGCGGCGTCATCTTCGGTTGTCGTCGTCGTCGTCGTCGTCGTCGTCGTCGTCGTCGTCGTCGTCGTCGTCGTCGTCGTTCGCGCCGGCATCCGGGGGGGGCCTTCGCGGCCAGCATCTGGAAGGCCGCGGCCACCTCTGCGGGCGGATGCGCGTGGCCCCCAACTCCCCCGACGGCGCAAACGGTGCGTCCGCGACAATAGGCCTCCAGAGATCTCGACCCCTTCCCGGAGACCCGATCTTCGTCTCGAGTCGTTTTCTGACGGCCCCAGGGCCGGGACCCTCCGTCTGGTCGCCGACGGCGTAGAACCCCACTGGCAATCGCAATTCTGCTTGCGACGCTCGAGCCTGAGGGGAGAGGGAGAGCTGGTACGGGAAGGGCGCCCGTGCACCGTGCTATTGCCTGGACTGCCCTCAGGCCCCGCTCCAACGCGGCATGGTGCTTAGTTTTTCGACCGTGTGGGGGCCGAGCGACTATGTAGTATGCTCGGCGGCCAGCCCAGGGGGGGAGCGGGAGGATGCGGGCCTTCTCGGAAGGTTCGGAAGTCCTCCGGCCTTCTGAAAAAACATTGCCCGAAGACGCAGAGCACGTTTCAGCAGGCCGGTGGGCTTCTGAGAGGCCCCTCCGCCTTCCGAGAAGGCCTTTTCCTTCTCACCTCCCTCCCACGCTCGCCGCCGATATGCACCGTTCCACTCCTGGGTCGAGGACCCACAACGCCTCGCGGCACGGTGCACACAAGGCGCCCGCGGAGCCGAGGCCTCCCCGAGCGCCTCGGGGGAGGAGCGGCTCGCGGGCGGCGCTCCTCGCGCCGAGAGTCCGGCGCCCCCGGAAGGCGGAGGGGCCCGCCCGTCTCGGGCAGCCGCACACGGGGCGGCGATCCTCGGCGCGACTCCCCGGAGAGCTCCAGGTGCCCACGGCGCGACAGACACCATGCTGTCGGAGGTCTGCGGAGGTGCAGTCGATCCTCGAGGGGGGTGGATCGGGATCGTGGGGGAGGGGGAATGCAGGGGAGAGAGGGAGGGGGTGACAGGCAGGGGAGGGCGGGGGCAGGGGGGGCAGGAGGACGGGAGAGGCGCAGGGGGTGCGGGAGGAGAGGACGGGGCGGCGGGAGGGCCAGTGCGAGGGGTAGGGGCGGGAGGGGGTAAGAAGCGGGCTGGGCAGGTACGGGGGGGAGGCGGGAGGAAAAACGAGAGGGAAAGACGCAGACGATAACGACGACATCGATCGAGCCGACGACGACAGCCAACGACGATGGTGGCCGAGCCGACGACGACGACGACGACGACGACGACGACGACGACGACGACGACGACGACGACGACGACGACGACGACGACGACAGCGACGACAGCGACGACGAAAACGGAATCAGAGATCACCGACGACGGCGGCAACGACGAGAAGGCTGACACCGCAGAATGCTGCTGACGACGATGACGACGACAACGAAGACGACGGTGACGACAACGACGGCGACAATGACGAACACGACGACCAATTACCGACCCGACGGGGACTGACGACGACGAGGACGACGAGGGCGGCGATGACGACGCCGAAAACAAAACAGTGACGACGAGGGCAACGGCGACAACGACGGCGCCTTCCACGACGGCGGCGACGACAGCGACGCTCCCGGCGCCGCCGACGCGCGGCGGGCGCCCGCCTGTGCCGAGCCGCCGCTCAGGTCGACGCGGCGCGGGGCACCGCTGCCGTCGTTCTGCTGCACTTGGATCTGGCGGGCGCGGCGGCGGCGGCCGACTTGCGGCCGACTCGCGCGTCACCCCCCCCCGCGGGTCGGAAACACGCTCTCTCGCTCGTGGCGTGGGCTGTGACAGCCCATGGGCGTGCAAATTGGCACATCAACTCAACTATGAGAGCAAACATGGCGCACTGCGCATCGCCATGTAAAGGCGTCACTCTCTGCATCGTGAAGCTGGCTGATATCCCCAGCCTGACGGATTGCGTCGGGCAGCGCATTTCGGACCCATTCCTTCCTGAGTGCTCCGCGGGCCGGAAGCGGAATAAAGGAAACATGATTTCGGCGACAACACGGGTCATCCGCAGGGGGGGGAGGTAGGGGAAGGGGAGGTGCCGGCCGAGAACCTAACCATTTTTCGCTCTGGGCAGCCCACCGATGAGATCGGAGGCCCCACCCCCCGTTACAAGCAGCCTAGAGCTCCTTTGGGAAACTATGTCTCGATCCGCACCCTCGCCTGGAGCACACCTGCAATGGCGCCGCGCAAACCGCGCCTTCACTCCTGGCTGCGCGCACGCGTGAACCTTTCGATCATCTCCGCGAAGTTCGCTCACCGATCACGTCTGTCCCCCTCCCCGGGTGGAGTTCAATGCCCTTGTGGCTGCGCGCCCTGCCACGGCGACGCGGCCCCCCGACCCCACGGCGGCGTCCAGTTGAGAACGGATTTCTTTAGAACGCCTGCTTTTCAACAGTCCTCCCCGAATCCGCCTGTGGAATCATACCGGATACAATGTTTTACACAGGCGAATCTGCATTACGTGTTCGTCTCCGAACAGCGAACATTTAATGCATGCGCGTTTCGGCGGCGAGCAAGGGTGGGAAGCAAGAAGGAAAAGGCCTTCTCAGAATACGGCGGGGCCTCTCAGAAAAGGCTTCCAACCTTCTGACAGGTGTTTTGCGTTTTCGGGGAAGGCCTCTTTTTACAAAAAAACACCCCCTTGGCAATTGAGGTTTAGTGTCGACGGCGGTTGGGGCCATGTCCCAAGCAGCTTTCTTTTCCTGCTAATTCAAATCCACCGATCCCATCAAGAAAAGGCATGAACCTTAAGAATTACAAAACTACGAGAACAAAAACCGTCGGGACATTTTCAAGCCTGCGCTCAGCAAAGGCCGGCCGTGCATGACAGAGCGTTGACCCAAACAGTGGGCGGACTCTCTTCTCAATCCGCCAGGCTTCAGCGATCGATCGACGGCGGCGGGCGGTGGCTCAGAGTCTGGCGTGAATCTGCTGAGACGCATTGCCAGCAACAGACAACTTGCGACGGCGGCAGTTGTGAGCGAATCAACAAGCATCAAGAAGAGCAGCAGTGATCAGCAGCACCGAACGGGGCCTCCCTTCAGTCGGGAGAAGGGAGAAAAAAAACAGGGAGGATCCTCATAATGGGGGCATCAGATCGGCTAGCCGATGTCCCCACGACCAGTAGAATCGAGAGCAACGAGCATAGTGAGCAATCTCATCGAGGTCAGCAAGTTTGGGAACGTGGGAGTCAGAGCAACATCCGCAGATACAACCATGATATTGCTTAAAGAATCTGGCAGAGGTATTCACACCGCGAGCAAGAATACGCAAAACAATTAGGACAAAGTAAGGTCACGCTTTTCCGATCACAAAACGCACGGCTTTGGCAAAGTGGTAGGCAGCAATATCAGGAACATCCCCCATCCACCTCCTCATCCGTAGAAGTAAATCGGCTGACGCATCGTGCGCAAACTGAGCCAGAAACGCCAGCAAGCGACACACTGCAGCCTGGAAGGTCGTTCCATCCACAGGAATACCTTTCGGCGAAGCAATGGCTGTTCCCCTCGCACTTCGGAAAATGCGAAGAAAAGCAGGCGCAAAGCTAAGGCACGCCCAGCCAGACATGGCACGTGCAACACATGCTTCATGACTCTTGAAAGTGCACTCCAACTCTTCAAGACACTCCCTAATCACCGAACATCTCGAGGCCGAACTAAATTTCGTCGCCCGAGAGACCACCTCCAGATTCTTGAGATGGTCCAGGAACCCGAGAGAACTCAGATTCGTCAACGTCTCATAGTTAAACTTGAATATCGGACCAACTACGAGAAGCTGCAACACGTTCGTATAGGCAAAAGGTGACTGAGCGCGAGTGGGGGGCGAACTGCGTGACAAACGACAGCATGCTAAGGCACAGCGCGTGGAAAGTCGAAGTATTCTTAGCGAGCGTGAATCCAGCTTGCCGCGCCCCTCGCACTCGCGGGCCGAACTTCGCGACGGGCTGGCCCAAATTGCAGTCGGGCGCCGAACGACCAATCAGCGCGCCACGGTATTTACCCGCCGTGACAATATGTACATTCGCACGCCCAGGCATGTGCGCGGCAACAAAAATCCTGAGCCTCGCTCGAGACATCTCCGAACTCACTAACACCGCGCACTTGTGGATGTTCAGACCGTGGCAAACAACGCCTTCAAGTGTGCGACCAGCTTGAGAAAGCTCGCCTAAGTGGGGTAGCCGTCTGGCGATGGCCATATAGACAATCACCAGCATGCCCCCATTCAAGTCGCAGGCCTTCCCAACATCACTTACTGAAAGACGCCTGCAAAGGAGCCGCCCCCAACCCCGAAACATCATGGCACAGTCGAAGCCGGGCCCCCTTCCGCACCCCCCGAGCAATCACAATCGAACAACAAATCTGCCACGAAATCGCCATCAGAGCGGAGTTGTCAGAGTAGAACATGCGGTAAAACAAGACGGTGGAACTCGGCGCTCCCATGGCCTCCCAAGGCAGCCAGAAACCACGCAATCGATAACGAGGAGAAGGCGGCCGAGTAGTCCGTCAGGACCAGCGAGCTATCCCAAGTGCCGAGCACGTGATCGGAGAGCGCCCACGCCTCCGCACGGGCGGCATGCGCAGTCACACTGCGACCGGTGATACTCGACTGGTGCCAAACTCATCCAGTGCCAAACTCATCCGATGCCAAACTCATCTGGTGCCAAATTCATCCGGTGCCAAGCTCGTCCAGTGCGAAACTAATCCGGTGCCGAACTCATCCCAAACCAAACTCATCTGGTGCCAAACTCATCTGGTGCCAAAGTCATTCGGTGCCAAACTCATCTGGTGCCAACCTCATCCAGTGCCAAGCTCTATTTAATCGGGGCTATCTCATCCAGTGAGTAACTCATCTGGGCTACATCTGGTGACTGATTCATCCAGTCTAATTCATCTGGTCGCGGTGCACCTGAAACGGGGATCGGATGAGGCGCAACGGATGAGTCGCCATCGGATGAACCTGCCAGTCTCCCTAAACGCGACGATGCTTGCCTGGCTAGGCTCCCACTCCGATGAAGAGCCGTGCCCATCCTTCTGGTCCCGATCCAACTCCACATTTCCACCTTTCTCGCCGGCTGGGTGAAGCCGTCTTCGAGGACCGCATATCGAGGTCAGCCCACTTCTCGCTTGGCGGCGTGGGAAGCGAGGTAACCTCCACGCTCTATGCGCCCCCACGAAAAAGCGAACCGTCCCCTCCACCCCTCTGGAAATCAAGGGTAGTCATACCACGTCCAACTACAATCGACGCCTGGTTCGTGAGCCCAAGAATGAATCCCGCGTAAAGCAAGAAGCAGACAGATCGGTGAAGCGTGCAAGAACCAAGGCAAGAGAGAAGGCGAGAGGACGGGAGACCCGTCCTCGTCGTCGTCACCATCCCGATATCCTCTCTTCTTCCCTCATGTGCTCCCTCCACGATCCAAGAGCAGAAGAAGCAAGCGAGCGAGGCAAGACCAAAGGGGCGGACTCGGCCGGACTGCCAGGCTCGCCATCGCTCGGACGTCCACTCCCCGTGCATGCTTCGATGATGTGCGTGCCGTTTTTCGCAGGATGATCCGGGATGCCCTTCGATGGTCCTCGCCTAAACCTTAAACAATATGCGCACGTGCGAGCGATGCCAAGCAGGGTGGGGGTCCTTAACGCCCGTCGTCTCGCGGATCTGGCGAAGACCCGCTCCGCCCTTGCCGATGACCTCCCGCCGGAGGGGGGGGCAGGAGAGCGGGAGGGGCGCGCGAAGCAGAGGCGCCGGAGCAGCGGCGGGGCTTTTGGTGCAGCCTCTGCACAACGTTTCTGTTTTGTTCTGCTGCGGACCTCGCGAACCCATGGGCGCCCTCTCCTTTTTGGTCGTTGTCGTTTCCTCTATCTCGCGGGGGCCCTTCTCTCCCATCCTTCTCGCTCTCTCTCTCTCTCTCTTTCTCTCCCTCTTCTTCCCCCTCCCTCATTCGGTCGGTCGCGTTCCTGCAATTTGTTGGGTTGTTGTCTTTTTCTATTTCTCTCTCTCTCTCTCTCTCATTATCTCCTCCTCCCTCGTTCACTCACTAACTCCCGCACTATTTCCCAGATGTTCCAACGGCCTCGTTGCGGCAAGACCCCGCCGTGACGACGTGGGCAATATGTTTTTTTGGCACGAAGCAGGAGTTCGAACGATATCTCTGCTCTCGGAGGCCCCCGAGAGGCCATCGGCCCCCCGTCCTTCGCCATCCCACCAGTCCTCTGGGCCAAAGTGGGCTATAGCCGGACCCAGGACAGAAATCCATCCTGCAAAACATGAGACCTTCCGCCAGCCCACACTGAAGAATATTCGAAGGTGCCCCCCCCTGAATGGACAATTATATCCAACAAGCACGAGGAGCACTAGGATACCCTCCTCGAACCGACCTCGATCTTATACCTCGTTCCGACACTAGCGAAACCTTCATTTCCTCTCCGAAAGTTTAGATCGGGTGCGCCCGAGACCTCTCGCACCCCCAGCAATCCCCGAAAAACTCAAACCGAATCTCGCCGAGAGAGAAAATCTCAAACCAGATCTCAAACCAAATCTTGCCGCGAGAGAAATCTCCTAACGGATCTCCGATGAAATCTTCCGAGACACTTTGGGGCCCAAGCAAAACTCAAACGAAATCTTGCCACCGATAAATCCCGAACGAAATCTCAAACGACATCGTGCCGCTGCCACATCCCAAACTAATTCTTAAACGAAATCTCGCCTCTTGCCAATCCCCAACAAGATCTCAAACGAATTCTTGGGCGACCAGAAACTCAAACGCAGTCTCCCCCAGAAACTGCCGGCCAAGCTTCGCGCCGCGCGCGACGCGGTGGTAAAGCACAACTTCATGGTGGTCGAGTGCTTTGCCTTTGGAAGAAGTGCGCATTGCGGCGCGGATGGGCATTCCCCGCCCCTCGATCGAGCGACTGCCTCGGCCGCGATGCTGGGCAGCGAACCTGGAGATCGGCGCCGCACCGCCCACCGACGGCCCTAGTTCACCAGGCGCGCTGGCACGCTTAGCGGCCACCGCGGGCACAGGCCTGCAGGTCACTACGTTGCGGGGCTCGCAACCACTATTCCCTGGGCGAACCGAATAAGAGCACCATGTCCGGCGCGCGCGTGCGAGAATCGCCTGCGCCCGCGCATGACCCAATCGGATTGGGTTCGGCGGTGCATTTTGGGCGGAGGCGTCTCGGGGCGGGGGAGAACAGCCCACTGCCCAATGCTAATAGGCATGCGCGTTACTTTTGAAACCGACTCTTGGAGGTAACAGCCCTAGCGGACGTTAACAAAGTTCCCCCCCCCCCTCCCTGGCTCCGAAGCGGTCCGGTGACGTGTTTTGTCTTGGGGGTAATTGCAGTTGGGGCTGCACGCGTGGTAACTTGCCATGGGCCCCTTCTTCGCCCTCCTGTTTAGCTTCCTCCTCTCCTCATGCTGCTTACTCAACTCCTCCACGACCTCTGGCTTCTCCTCGGTGACATCCGCGGGTACCTCAACGCTGAACGCTCCCGGTAAAGACTGCCCGAGTCCCTGAGGTTGTTCTCCTGCTGCCGCCCCAGCGGCCCCTGCTGCCCCCCCTGGGCCGGCGGTGGCCCCATTGGCCCCTCCGGGGCAGTTGGGGGCGACGCGCCCCTTACCGCCGCACTTAAAGCATGATCGCTCGCTGTGGGGCACCAACCCTTGGCCTCATTTACCTCCTCCTTTAGCTCCTCCGTTACCTCCTCCTGTATACCATCCTTGGTAACCTCCATTGCCGCCTTTGCCTCCTCCTGCATTTCCCCAGTAACTTTCCTGGCTTCCGCATCCCCCTGTGCCGCCCTGGCCGCCCGAGTAACCTTTGTAGTTGCTGTTGTAGTTGTACTAGTAACCTCCGTACTGGAATCCTTTACCGGCATTGCCTCCTCCGTTGGCCCCTCCCTGACTCTGACCTTCGGCAACTCCTCTGTTCGGGCAGTCGCGGCCGACGCGGCCTCTAACTCACAGGAGGTCCGGCGTAAAGGTGTTCCACGGGGACCACCATGAGGCCTCGCCGCCCACGGCGGGCTGCGACCTGCTAGACTGGAGCCTCTTTCGCGTGCTCGGGGGGTCGAACGAAGGGCGCCCCCAGGGCGCCGCCATGACGCATCGCCGCCCCTGGCGGGCAGCGGCTTGGAAACAGTCGCCAATGCCGTGGGCCCCTGGGAAGCCCAACGGGGGGCGCCCCACGCGCGCCAGCGTAGACCTCGCCATCCTTGGGGCGCCGCCATCTGCGACAACGCCGCCACTTACGTGGGCCCCGGCAAAAACTCCAACGAAATGGCCCCCTTCGGTGACCACCATGAGACGGTGCCGCCCCCTGGGGGGGCAAAAAACATAGGGGCGCGGGCGGGCGCGCGGCCGCGGGGCCCGCGGGCGGGCGGCGGCGTAAGCACCGCGGCCGCCTCGCCTGGGCGCCCCAGCAACTCCAATAAGCAAGAGAGGCAATAGCAGCGCTTTCGGCCCGTAGAACCCCCATGGAAGCGCGAGCTGGGCAGCGGCGCCCGCCTCTCGGGCAGCGCGTCTAAATCGAAGCATTCGAGGCCGCGCCCGTCTTTCCCGCCCGCGGCCCGCGGCGCGACGGCCGCGCCAGGCCGCAGAAATTGCGGGCGGGGCCGCGGCGGCAGAGAGCTCCGCGGGCGCGCGCCCGGGGCGGCCGCCTCGACATCGGCGCTTCAGCGCGCGCGGGCGCGCGCGCCAACTGCAACTGGCGGGCGCGCGCGCGCAGGAACTGCGCGCGGCCATGGCGCGCGGAGGGGCGCCTCGCCAAGCCCGCGCCCCACCACGCGCTGCGACGCAACGGGCGGCCCCCCCGCCTTTGCGCGCCGCGCCGCGGCGCGCGATTGCGCGGGCATCTATCGCGGAGGCATGGCGGCCGCACGAAAACTTCTCAGCGATCTCGGGGGGCCGCGGCGGGCGCCCCTGCACCGTGCCCCCCGCCGCCCCAGTCCGGGCGACCCAAACGTTCAAGGACCTAGCGGGCCACGCTACCCGTGGAGCGCGGCGCCCGCGGAGCGCGCCGCCCGCAACGCGCCCGCCAGGCGCGGCCCCCCCGAGGGCCGCGCGGCGCCCGCCAGGCTGGCGAGGGCAAGGGCGCATACCAGGGGACTTCGCCGAAGCTGGCGCGAAACGCATCGCGACGCGTTCGCGCGCGCGCCTGGGCAGACGCCCGATCGCCCGCCTGGAGTGCCTGGGGCCCCCCCGGGCATTCCCTGAAGTACCGTCGCCGCATCCGATCCCTGTCGGACATTCCCACAGCAGCCGCAGGTAATGTCACGGGACATCGCGCCCCTCGGAAACACGCCCTAGGGGATCTCCAGGGAATCTCCCGGATAATTTCCCGGAAAATCTTGCCCCTCGGACATCTCCGTGGAAATCTCCCGGGAAATCTTGCCCCTTCGGAAATCTCCGAAAGAATCTCCCGGAAAATCTTGCCCCCCAGAACTCCCCCTGCAAATGCGCTCGGGGATTCATTGTTTTCGATTTTTTGCTTCCAAGCAAAAAATGCGCCCCTCGCAGAAACCTCCGGCATTTCCCCGGGAAATCCCCCTCACGCGCATCGCCTAAAAATCCCCAGCACATCCCGCATGCCCGAAAAACGATCCCAGCAATCCCAAGAAAATCGCCCGGGAAATCTCACAGAAAATTGTGCCCCTCGGAAATCTCCATGGAAATATCCCGGGAAATCTCGCCCCTCGGCAATCTCCGTCGAACTCTCCCGGGAAATCGCGCCCCTCGAGCATCCCCATGGAAATGGAAGACACACCCTGGAAATCTCATGGAAAATGTCCCGGGAAATCTTGCCCCTTCGGAAATCTCAATGGAAATCCCCCGGGAAATCTTACCCCCCGGAAATCTCCGTGGAAATCGCCCGGAAAATCTCCCCCCTCGGGAGTCTCATTGGAAATGTGACAGGAAACACGCCGTTGTCTCCCATGGGAAATCTCAATGGAAAATCCCCTGGGGAAGCCGCCCGAAAATCGCACCCCTTCGGATGCCTCCACGGGCAGCCTCCTGGGGCAATTCCGACCTCGATGCGGAAATCCCAAAAGAATCCCCCCCGGACCCCCGCGAGCCCCCCCGAACAAAAACTAGACCTGGCGAACTTCATCCAATGAGTCGGGCCCTGCGAAAGACGCCCCCTGGTAAAGTTGAAAACCCAATGGCCAAAACCCCACGTAAAATCCCACCAGCCCTCTGGGCGTAAGTGGTTTAGGGGATTTCCTCTTCCATCTTCCCTCCTTCCCCTTCGGGGAAGGGTTCGCCCCTCCCCCTAACCCCCTCCCCTGGACTTGGACGGGGGGGCCCGCTGGCAGTTAGAGCGCCCAAAACGGCTTCGGCGAGGAAGCCCAAATCATCGGTTTTACTACAAGGTTTTGGCCCCATTGTGGCCCTCTGGGGGGGCAAGGCTAATTAACCCCACCCTCTTATTGGATCGATCTCTCCAAGATGGCCCCAAGAGGCGCCCAGGAGGCCCCAAGAAGCTTCCAAAACGCCTCCTAGAGGCCCCAAGAGGCCGCCATGAGGCCCCAAGAAGCCCCCAAGAGGTTCCAAGACGCCCCCAGGATGGATCCAAGAGGCCTCCAAGAGGCTCCAAGAGGCCGCCATGAAGCTCCAAGAGACCCCCAAGAGGCCCCAAGAGGCCTCCAACAGGCCCCCAAGAACCCCCCAAGAAGACCCCAAGCGGCCTCAAGAGGCCCCCCCGAAGCACCCAAGACGCCCAAGAGCCCCCATTGACCGCCAAGAGCCCCCCAAGACGTCCGAAGAGGCTTCCAAAAGGCTTCCAAGAGGCATCCGAGCGGCATTCAACCATCCACCCAGCGTCATCATTCTCCTCATCCCTCCTTCGCTCGGTTCCTCGCCACCCCCTCATCTATCCATCTGGCCCCCTCTTCCGCCTCATCCTTTTGCACGGATCGGATGCCCCTCTCGTTGCTCCCCACATCCCTGATCTCTTCAACTTGGCTGGACATCGCTTCTGGATGGGCTGGTGGGGACGCGCGAAGCGTCAAGAATTTCACTCTGTGAGCCCAAGAGGCGGCCATATAAACATGGAATGTAAGAAACCTATATAAGATGCGAGGCGCGCGCGCGATGCATCTTGCATTGGTTTTCTATACGATCGGAGGCCATGTTAAGTTGAAAACCCAATGGTCAAAACCCAATGTAAAATTTCACTCTCTGGGCCCAAGAGGCGGCCATATAAATGTGGAATACACAAAACCAATACAATATGCGAGGCGCGCGCGCGCTGGTGACCCGCGCCGCGCCGGGTCACCCGCTTGCGCGCGCGTGAGCGCGCGCTGCATCTGTACTTCTTGCACGCAATCGGAGGCCATGTTAAGTTGAAAACCCAATGGTCAAAACCCAATGTATAATTTCATTCTCTGGGCCCAAGACGCGGCCATATAAATGTGGAATATACCAGAACAATGCAATATGCGAGGCGCGCGCGCGCGCCGGTGACCCGCGCGCCGCCGGGTCACCTGCTTGCGCGCGCGCACGCGCTGCATCCTGCATTGTCTTTTTTTTATGTGCAATCGGAGGCCATGTCAAGATGAAAGCCCAATGGTCAAATCCCAATGAAAGATCTCATTCTCTGGGCCCAAGAAGCGGCCATATAAACGTGGAGTATACAAAAACAATTCAATATGCGAGGCGCGCGCGCGCTGGTGACCCGCGCGGCGCGCGCGCGTGCGCGCGCGCGATGCATCCTATATTGTTTCTTCACAGCAGGAGGCCATGTTGAGTTGAAAACCCAATGGTCCAAACCCAATGTAAAAATTTTACTCTCTGGGCCCAAGAGGCGGCGATGTCCGCCAATCCGGCGTGTGAGTTTCAATGGGTCTCAGCTACAGCCTCGAGGCTGAGCCTCAGCCTCTGGGGGGGTTGCCGGGGTGGCTCTGGCGGGGAAGGGGGGTTGGGGGGGGGGGGGGGGGGGGCGAGTTTCCGGCGGATGCGTTTTTTGACGCCCCTCACAAGGATCGCGGCCTCCGAGGGGGGCCCGAACTTGAGCGCCACCCCCCCCGCACCAAGAGGCTCCGAGGAGGCCTCCAAGAGGCCCCAGGGGGCGCAGAAGAGGCCCCCGAGAAGCCCCGAGAGGCTCCCAAGAGGCTCCCAAGAGGCCCTCTAGTGGCCCCAAGAAGCCCCCAAGAAGCCCCAAGAGGCGCCCAAGAGGCCCCCAAAAGTCCCAGCCAACCACGAGATCCCAACCAGCATCCATGAGGCCTCTGACCCACCACCCACGCACGGTGGCGGGATTGGCCGACGGCCACTGGATAAATGCTGAGTGAGAGGAGGGGAGGGAAAAAGAAAGGAGGGACGAGGGCGAAGGATCACATCAGTCGGAGCGCCCCGGATCGGCGGCACTGGCCGAAGGCCACTACAATAAATGTAGAATATACAAAACCAATACAATGCCCTGCTCCGTGTTGCGGGGTGTCCCGGGAAGGGTGGGTCGAGCAGAATTCCTCGGAGATTGCATGTCCGGGCGATGCCATGCTCGTGGCCCTATAGGGAGCTCCACCGAAAGGCCCCACTGGGGGTGCCCGCGTGCGGTTCCCCCACCCAGGGCAGCGCTTCGTAGCCCCAAAGGGAGTCCCACCGAAGGCCCCAGCGGGGGCGCCCGCATGCGGTTCCCCAACCCAGGGCAGCGCGTCGTAGCCCCATAGGGGGCCCCACTGAAGGCCCCAGTGGGGGTGCCCGCATGCGGTTCCCCCACCCAGGGCAGCGCTTCGCATTCCCATAGGGGGCTCCACCGAAGGCACCAGTGGGGGTGCCCGCGCGCGGTTCCCCCACCCAGGGCAGCGCTTCGTAGCCCCAAAGGGGGCTCCACCGAAGGCCCCAGTGGGGGCGTTCGCATGCATTTCCCCTACCCAGAGGTAGCGCCACCGAAAACGATATTCATATTTACGGCATTCACAACTGCATATGGTTGGGCCCTTCGCCAGGCTAATTACGAAGACTACCGCGAACCGTGGCACTAACATGTGCAGTTCCTAGAATAAACGAACTACCAACGCCAAAATGCGTTTAGAAATGGCGTTGCGAAATCTATTGCGTGGGCCCGGGCAATCATAATCATCGGCTGAATCCACTGCGCGGGCCCCGACAGTCATAATCGCAATGCATTAAAAGCAATCTTCAAAGATTCGACCCTGGTCTGACATGCCCCATGCTCACCTGTTCTCGCGAATTCCAAGACCCAAGACGTCCTACATACTTCAGATACATCCTAATCCGCATTATCGGGTTTGACACGGGTTCTGTCTGCGGGGTCCTTCTGTGGGAAACAACGATAGGACTCCAAGTGCGGAGGCGTGCATTAATATTTTTTGCGGCAGGTTACACGAGGATTCCTTTAGTGGCGGGTTTCAATAGGACGCCTTATGAGTCTGGTTTCAAGGGGACTCCTTGCGCGGAGGATTACAATAGGATTCCGTTGATGGACGATGGCACTAGGATTCTTTCTGTGGAGAACTATAGTACGATTCCTTGCGCGGCGGATTTCAGCAGGATTCCCTTCGTGGAAGATTACAACGGGATTCTTTTATGTTGGATGAAAATAAGATTCCATATGTGGGGGATACGCTAAATTTCCTTTGGTGAATCGTTACGCTAAGATTCCTGTTCTGGGGGATTACAATCGATTTCCTTTTGTCGCGGATTTCAAAAGGATTCCGTTTGCGGAGGCTGACATTCGGATTCCTTGTGTAGAGGGTTTCAATGGGATTCCCTGTTGATTTTACAACAGGATCCCTCTTGCGGGCGATTCCAATGGGGTTCCGTTTATAGAGGATTACAATCGGATTCCGTTTGTGGAGGGTAACAACAGGATTCCTTCTGTAAAAGATTAAAATTGGATTCCTTGTGTGGCAAATAACAATTGGATTCCGTTTGTGGACGTTCTCGCGCGGGCGGAATGCCCTGGAGATTTCGCCGGAGATTTCTTCCTGAAAACGGTTTCCTGGAGATTTCGTCGGAAATTTGGCCGGGACTCCTAACCTCGGCAGGGTCGTCTGGAGATTTCGTCGGAAGTGTCGCCGATGATTTCCGCTGCCGGAAATCCGAGGGGCCCCCGCCACTGCTGCCGGAGATTCGGGGGGAAAATTCTGAAGGGAATTCTATGATTTTCCTGGGGGGGGGCGAAGGGTCTCAACGCACCGGATGCAGCCCAAAGCCCTCTTCCCTTCAGGGGGGGCACCCTCCCCAGCGCACCCCCATCCCTGAGTGGTTTCGGGGCGGGCTGCGACGTGTTGGAGACTCCTTTTTCGCCCCAGATGGCTCCAAGAGGGCCTCCAATGCTCCAATGTGGCCTCCAAGGCGGCCCAGGGTAGTCGAGCGCCCCCCCCCCCCCCCTCCTTGAGATGTTTCGGGGCGGGCTGCGATGTGTCGGAGAGTCCGCTTTCGCCTGGGGAGGCCGCGGCTTGCGCTCGTCGAGGCGACCCCGCCCTGCGCTGAAAAGGGCGCGCGGGACAGCCGCGGGGCAGCCGCGGGGCAGCCGAAGCAAAGCGGGCTCTTGGGCGGCATCGCCGCGGGACGCCGCGACATAGCCGCAGCAGCACGACTGAGGACGGCTGCGCAGCTGCAGCACTGCTGTAGCACAGCGACGGGGTAGCACGTCGGCGACACAGGGACGATCTTCCACGAAGGGGATATCCTTAGGAACTACATCCTGTACAGGAACAGACACGGTCACGGACCTGGCGGACACAGAAAAGGAAAGCAACGTGGAGGGCGAACGACAAGAGAGCGCCGAGACGGCACAATATGCACACGCAAGTCCGGGCATATATAACTCGGTGTGAAACGGCAGGTGCATGTGCAATTGAATGCATGCCCTGGCTGTTGAACAGGTGTAGGAAATTCCGGGGCATGATCCCTTACAAACATCAGTAAGAACAGGCGTCGGTAGGTCGAAACGGCGAGACACACATGGCCAATAATTGGGGGGCAGTGTGGAAACGCATGCGCGCGCGAGAAAACGCGCGCAACTGAACGCGCACACACGAGAACGCGTGCGTGAATACAATGGCGCGCACATGAACTTTCACTGGAAGCGATCGGCGTGAATGGACTCAGGGAATCGCTTTGCCCCCCCATGCGTCGCCCTCTTCCTAAAACCATGGGTCTGAAGCTCTTCCCCCGCGATGGGCTAGAGCGCCTAAGATGGCCCAAAATGGCTCCGCGACGGCCCCAGAAAGCCCATGATGACCTCAAATATGACTCATGAGCACCCAGCGTCGTTCAAGATACCTTCCAATTTGCCTCCGAGATGCCCCGCGGCCGCCCCAAGGCGGCTCCAAGTGGCCACGGCGCCCCCCCAGGAGGCCCCCGGGAAGCCCAACTCCTTTAATGACAATACTATGAACAAGTTGGCATCGCCTTCTCGTTGTTCCGAGCAGTGTCCGCAGGCAGCAATGCAACTGTAATGATGATACCGACTGTGTGGGGCCGGACGGAGTGCCGCGTGCCGCTGGTATTGGCGACCGAAAACACATGTTCAAGTGTAATATGACAGCGCCAGACTGCGCCGGGACAGCCGCGGGACAGCACGGGACAGCCGCGGGACAGCCACGGGACAGCCGCGGGACAGCCACGGGACAGCCGCGGGACAGCCGCGGGACAGCCGCGGGACAGCCGCGGGACAGCCGAAGCAAAGCGGGCCGTCGGGCAATAAAGCTGCGGCCCGGGCCAGTAAAGCCGCGGCCCGCCGCGGGGCAGCCGCGGGACAGCCGCGGGACAGCCGCGGGACATCCGCGGGGCAGCCGCGGGACAGCCGCGGGACAGCCGAGGCGCAGGCGAGGCAAACATGAGGCCAAAATGCTATGGGAGCACTGGGAATGACCTTCAATCGAGTTGTCTGGCATTGAAGATTACCCATGGTTCGGATGACGAGGAAGGGAGCGAAGGAGGTAGGAGGGGGGCGAAGGAGGGAAGAGGGAGGAGGGAGGAGCGAGGAGGGAGGGAGGAGGGAGGATGAGGGAGGAACGAGGAGGGAGGGACGAGAAGGGAGGAGGGAGGACCAAGGAGGGATGAAGGGTGGAGGAGCCATGGCAAAGAAACGAATGAGTGAACCCGACGTCGGGGTCACATAAGCCCCCGCCATCAAAGTGCATATTGGGGCTGGTCTTGTGGGGGGTGATTGCCGTGGGAGGGAGTCCAAGGGCGCGGGATGAGCGGGAAGGTTTTTTGCTGATGATTTCTATGTGCTTGTATTGCAATAAAACGGACTGTCATTTTCCCGCACAACCAAAATAGCAACAAACGAACGGGGGAAAGGCGCGCGCCACCTGCATCTTACGGGCGATCCCGCTGGACGCCCGTGAGCGCGAAAACCGCGAAGAGACCCGGACCGACGAAAAGCGCGAGAGACCCCTAAACCTTGCAAGATCTTGCAGTGCCCACCCAATCGGCCAGGGCAGACGAAAGCGCCCGTGCGGGGCGCGCGCATCATCACAGCGACAACAAAAAACACGCCATGTCCTGAAGCTCGCAGAACACATCATGGAGCGATGGCGCACGCACAGATCCGCAGTCGAATCGGGTTGAAGCTCGCACGGGCTGCGCTAGAGCAGACCGGCGCGCCCGACACTCAAACGCGCCGAAGCTCTAGCTACTCGCGCACGCAGAAAAGCTGCTCGCTCAATGAAAAAAGCCACGCTCGCAGGAAAGCTGCTCGCCGACAGGGCACGGCTACATTTCGGCTTTTCTTGGGCGGAATTATGCGAAGGGGGGGGGGTCAGTTTAAGCCGCGGCCTCCTCACTTTCGCCCAAGATGGCTCCAAGTGTGTATGGGGTTAGAGTACAAAGGCACAGAACCCCTGATCCGTAGGTAGAGGAAGGAGGGAAAGATAGGGATCTTCTCCCCCTGTGCGACCAGAGCCCTGGCCACTTCCAGTGCCTGAGCCGATGGGGCAGGCAAAAGGGCGAGCGAGGAGTAGAGATGAGGGTATGAGACGGGCTCCTTTCACACACCCCGCCCCGAATCCCGCCCGCGCGGGCAGGGCCCGGGAAAAGGGAGAAAGAACCTGTCACCCTCTTACTCCTCAAAACGCACGCGTCCCGAACACACTGGCAGGGCGCAAAAGTACGCAACGCCTCTGCGTGGTGTGAACGGGCAAGGCAAGGGGCGAAGGAGCGTCCAAGTGCCCATAACCCTTTGCGATCACCCCTTATGTGCCCCTCGGTGCGCCCCCAAAGAACGCTTCGGCATTCGAGGGGGGAGAGGAACGAGGCACTGATGAGCGGAGCAAGAGGATCTGAGCAAACTAGAACAACATCAAAAGCCGCTGCGCCCAGCCTCGTTAGCGCAGGAAGGACACAGCGGGTGTTGCCACCAGCATCAAGCACAAGCTGGGTATATTATCTTACTCAAAGATCCGTCATCTGTAATACGGAAGTTGTCGCACAGAGGATTCACGCGATGAAAATAAAATCGACGTCGCGTTGAATAGCGCGAAAAGTTAAATAAACAACTTCTGCATTGGGCGAGTCTCTTCGGCAGTGCTCCTAAGGAGCGCGCCTCGGGCATCGCCAAGATGTGCACGAGAAGCCACTTATTGTGGATAGTGAAGTGGCTGCAAGGTTGTGTGTTTTACTGCTCGAGGCGAACTCTGTAAAGACTAAGTTCAAGCAAAATCGAGCAGTGGGCCTCGCGGCCGACATCACTAGGTGTTGCCGCGCGGGTAGAACTCACTGGCCCAAACGCGGTGGCCGTCAGTACCAGTGTAGCTCGCTTTGTATGTAACCCACGCGGTCCGCGCGTGCCAATTGTAGATCGAGGATTGTTCTGGAAGTCACGGAGGTGCACGAACTCGTCGTTCTCCGCGATGTACAACCAGCAATTGTTATGGTAGCTCCAGTACCTAAGGCCCCACTCGCTGCCCTCGAGGTTGTGGCGCCAGTAGGCGGCGTGCTCGTCGGCTGTGCGCGCCCGCTTGGTCCGCGGGGGCGTCGCTGGGGCGCGGGCGCCAGCGCTGCCGCCAGCCGTCTGCCAGCCACTCGGGTGGGGCGCGGCAGCGGCGTCGCCGCGCGGCCCAGCGGGCATCGCTGCCAGCGCGCAGGTGGCGCGGGCACTCGCGGCGGCGCCAGGGTCAGCGCGAGGCGGCGGCGCCATGGCATCGCAGGTGAAAGGTGTGCGTGGGGGGTTGGTATCAGGATCGGCTCCCACCCCTGAACCCTTCCACCAATGGCCTTTTGATCCAAGGGCAGGTCCGACAGAAGCAGCCTTGGCAAGATTACGACGCGTGGTCCGGTCATAAGTGCCGTCCCCATGGGGAATGGCAATCGCGGCCAGACCGCGTTCTTGCCTGGTGCGTCTGTCCATCCTGCCCTCGTTCAGCCACCAATTCCTGCGACCGGCGAGGCCAAGGGTCTGGCAGCGATATTGAATATTGCAAGCCTCGCACATGGTGGTACAATGGGCGGTTGTCGTCGGGCTCCCCCACGAGCCGGCAAAAGCGGGCAAGTGGGCAAACCGCGTCGCACCACTGCACCACCCATTGTACCTCTCCTCGGCCTTCTTCGCCATTATCCTCAATGTATTACGCTGCTCACTGTCAGCCGAACGCTGTCCCCCAAAGTAGATCTTCGCGCCCTCTGCGATGAGGCGGACCACCTCGTTGTGGGACAGGTTGGTCCTGATCCACAGGTGGAGCTCCTGCAGGTACGCAAGGTCGGCAGCCTCAGCGCCGCCAACTCCCGTGGCACCCACAGAGGTGCTGTATTGCCAGCATATGTCACACAGGGTGCCGTTGGCAGTAACAATGCCCAGGGATAGGAAGCGAATTTGCTGCATCGAGGGATGTCATGCTGAAGCGACTCAGGGGCCCCGCTCGAAACGCGATCCCCGAGGGTGCCCCAGCGGGTGATGCCACCGGCTTCAGAAGCAAGAGAATGACCGAGAAGGTTCATCGCGTCTCGATTAAGCTCAGCGGTGGCTCGGGAAGGGACCGATCGGCCGATCTCCTCGATCTCAGTGAGCGACAGTCGATCGCCGGGCAATCCAGCGTATTCGGTCGGTCCGATATCCGATGCATCTAGGTTCCCGCAAGTCTTGGCCAGCTCTGCGCGGATGCGCGCAGCTTCGGCCTGGAGGGTAGTCTCGTTGTCACCCTGGTTGCGGTCGAGCTTCTCCTGCTGTGCCAGGACCTGCACCATCGTTTCCTGATCTGGTGCTGCCGAAGCAACGCTGCCTGGGTCCTGGGGTATCTCGACGGGAGCGTCGGGCATGGCAGCGCCTGGCTCATCCTGGCCAAGCGCAGCAGGTGTTGCCACCGGCTCCTCCCAAAGAGGGGATCCTGGGGATCCGCGTTGATCCTCACAGTCTTTGTAGAACGATCGGAGCGCTGTGAGGGTAGGATGATGAGCATTAATGGAGACCTTGTTGACCTTGGTCAGCTCTTGTATGCCCTCCAGCAGAAGGTGCTCGTATACTTTGGGGATCCACTGGAAGATCCCCGTAGTGGTACCCTGCGCAGACTCGGGGGGTCGAGGAACCGCAACAGCTTCTTGAAGAACTGCTCTGCAGTACACACGGGATGATCCCGTGCCCACGTACGAGTGCGGTTGTAATGCAGATTGTATATATCTGTCTGTCCCAAAACGAAACTGCAATATCAAATATGATTCAATCTTGTCCTGTATGAACAGGTCGGGGCCGCCGTGGATCTCGATCACCTGTTTGAGCTTGAACATCGGCGACTCCATCAATGGTGCCGATGTCCAGCAATACACCATATGGTTGCCCGATTCGGTCGTCCAGTTGTTGATATCCTTGGGACGGTGATCCATCTGGTTGAGGACTTTCTCTGGTGGATCGAGGGCGCATTCAACGAGAGATGTGCCAGAGTTCTGATCTGCCTGGATCTCGGCTGCCATCGCAGCCTCCATGGCGTCATTGGCGGCCCTCTGTTCGTCGCTTACCACGACCTCGGAAAGATCAACGATGATGGTTGAGCGCCCGGCGGTGGTGGCAACCACGCGTTGCCGAGTGCCTTCGTCGACCTCCATGTGATCGTCAGCGGGCGTTGCCACAGGCCCCTGGTCGGATCGTGGGGTCCGAGGGGCGGTGTTTCGAGGCGGTGCCCGTGGGATGCGCACTCGCTGAATAGAGGGAGTACCGAAGTAGGGAAGCTCACGCGATTGGGCATACTCAGCGACCAGGGAGCTGCATGACGATGGCCCCTGTCATAGCCACATCCACGCGAGCACTATCAATCGTGTCGGCGCGGACTGGCAAGGCGTAAACGACGCCCTTCAGGGGCAAGTTCTCGTCGCAATACCAGATGTTTACCCAGCGCAATCCGAAGTGTAGCATCGGCATCTGCACTGCGAGGAACTTCTCGAAGACGCCCAAGTGTATGACGGAGCCGTAGATATGCCCCTTGTTCATGCGAGCTTTGGTCCGATGGTCGCCTTTGAGGTAGTGATTGTCGTAGTGGTTGCAGCTGGCCTGGCCCCAATTTTTCACGAAGATGAAGTCGCCGACGCAAACATCCGTGCTCCAGTCTCTCTGCGTCAGCTCAGCTGCGATGGGCCTGGGCGCCGCCCTTCAGCACGCCGTCGAGATAAGCCAATCCTTGTCCTGCTGGTTGTATTTGGTGCTCCTGTCAACGAGAGCACGGACAATGGCCTCTTCGTCGAACGTATCGGGGGCGGCAATGTCGTCTGCCACTTGAACGGATGCTGCTGTCTCTGCAGGGCGGCCACCAGGGGTCGCCCCCGGCGCAGGAG
This sequence comes from Prorocentrum cordatum, assembly GCA_963575745.1. Classification (NCBI taxonomy): domain Eukaryota; class Dinophyceae; order Prorocentrales; family Prorocentraceae; genus Prorocentrum; species Prorocentrum cordatum. The sequence continues at coordinate 438,779 of CAUYUJ010015704.1, read as the reverse complement.
CAAGGGGTTGCTGCGCCGAAGATGCAGAGGCAGGCTCGTGGGCAGAAGGTCTCTCGGAACCACTGAGCTGGGCTATCGGCGTCTGCTGCCGAGGCTTTGGCGAATACGCCACAGAAGAAGCCTTCGCAGCAGGCGTTGCCGCCGGCGCTGGGCGGCATGCGTCTGACGGGGATGGCAGAGCAATCCCAGGAGGATCGGCAATCATTTCAGCCTCTAACTCCTGGGCAACTTGCTCCTGCCGTGACTGCTGACGAGGCGGAGCGCAAATCTCATATTTGCTGACTGGTGTACGTTGGCACTCCAAAGGCGGGCATTCCCAACGCGGCCCCTTTGCAGGCCACAACTGTTTGCCACAGTCGCGGCCCCCCTTGCAACGGCGAGTGGTCACAATTGCAGCGGGCGGAACCACGTCCTCAGTCACGATGGCGCCTTGGGCGCCAAGCCAGAATCTGCAGCCAGACTGTGTGGCGACATACATGTCAATCACGATATCCACCTCGTTTCTCCAATGTTTGAACTTGCAAGGCGGGACAGACGTATGAGGATTGGACTGCGCACTCCTGATGCACGTGCTTGAGCTGTAAAAGGCCTCAGTGCGCGGCTCCTCCTGATGCTGCTTGTCCCGCTGAATAAGTGTCTTTATACCCTGGGATGCTTCCATGTGCCGCAATGTTGCTCCAGGCACGATATGTCGCGCCGTGGTGGAGGTATGTCACGTCGGTCCACTGTAGACTTTCCCAGCCCATATTCCACGGCTGGGAGCGCGGATTGACCGAACTATGTCCTCCTACACAACGTATGGCAATAACGCTGCTCCAATCGAAGCAGCGGGGATTGCTCCCGGCGGATAATGGTTCACCGTAGATCTCAATCCTTTTCTTCTCGCGGCTTGTTCGGCCTGGGTAAAGGCGCCGGCGTCGTCGCGGGCTGGGCTGCAGGAAGTTCTGCAGCGGGCCTCGCGGCCGGCGCAGGCTCAACAGTCGCGGAGGACGGTGCGTCGAGCGGCGGTGCCGGCGGTACTCTCGGGGAGGCACCCTGCGGAACGCTGGGCGGCTCTGGGGGAACCTCGGTGCGGTCCAGAGCGGTCAGCGCATGGAAAGCCTTGCACCTCTGGATGGTCTCCGCATTGTCGCGTCGGGGCCCATCACTATGAGAGGCAAGCAAAGCGCGCGCTCGGATGATGCGATTGGTGCTTGCCGTAGCAGCCTCCACTTTAGCCTCGATCTTGTCTACGAGCTGCTCGTAGACCACCCAGGTGAGAGCATGCATCTCAATTGAACGGAGGTTGGGCTGTGATTGTAGCGTCTTCCTTTCTTCGGAATCGTAGCATGCCCAAATGCCCGGGCAAGCGTCGATCAAGGGTATCAGGCTGTAGTACAGCTCCTCGTAGGCCGGGCGGAACGGGTCATCATCTGGGCGTTGTGGTGCCGGCGATGCTGATGGCGGCTCGCCTGGCGTCCCTGGAATGGGACGATGCTGCTGAGTCTGCTCATCAGCGGGCGTTGCCACCGGCATGGATAGCGGTGAATTGCCGCTGGCGCATGTAGCCACCCAAACCCAGTGGGCCATTTCTCCGGCGGCCTGATTCATCAACGTAGTAAGGCAGTGGTATCGCTTCCACTCATCCGTCATCTTGTTGCGGAAGTCAAGAGCCGCTGATATTTCCTTGGCCTGGGCGTATGCCTAGGAATCCGTCACGGACTTCAGTAGTGGCGGCCGAAACGGATATGGCTGAGAAGGCAACGATTGGATAACAGCGCATAGTTGCGGTAGCAAACTGCGTCGTTGAACTGAGTAGTCATCATCGCCATGTTCTGGCTGTTCATTTTGGCGTGCCAAGCCGTAGGAGATGTCTTGTCGTAGGAGTCGATCCATTGGTCTGCAAGAAGAACAACGATGCCCCTGGCCTTCATGTGACGTGTGAGGTCACATGTCAGGTAGTCGAAGTTGGGACCCAAGCCCCATTGTTTAGACAAACCTGGGCCCATCACTGTAAGGCATCGAAAGTACTGCATCACGTCAATAAACCGTGACACATCAACCTTCACGTGTGTAGGCATGTGCACTGGAACGCCGGACTCGCACTTGATGTAGTTGTCGTTGTGGCGTCCGGTCTTGTTTGGAGCACGATCAGCATGGCGCCGTACGTCTAACCACTGTTGGTTGTAGTCGGCACAACCGATATCATTGGCATTCCAGAAAACGTAAGCATCGAGGCCTCTGCAATAGCGCCGTTGCTTTACGTATGCAGGGAACGCTGTGCTGCTCATTGATATTGCGCCAATGTGCCACAGAAGCATTATCTTTGAAGTACAGTAAGGCTCGAACCTGACGAATTGTACCGATCATCATGCGCTGTTCGACCGTGGCAGTGGTCTTGAACTGAAGAGTATGTGCGATGCGCTACTCCTGCACGGCAGCAGCACGTGCACGTAGGGTTTGCATATCGCAGCGGGTGTCGCCACCGGCTTCTGGCAATAAGATCAAGTCCTGGCCGACGGGTGTGTCGTTCTGCCGGGGGAATTCCTTGCAGTCTTCGTGCGAGAACGCCCGCATCATGATGTCGTCGCGGATCATAGTTGCCAGATGCTCGAGCGTGGCGCCGCCCATGTGCTCCGCCTTGTTGAGACATGGAATAAAGAGCGGGACAAGGCCGACGTTGGAAGCATCCGCGAGCTCACCACGCCGGGCTGGGCTATTGAATTCATCAATGCCGTGCCCTGGGTAGCGCTTGAAGTCCTTGGCCTTGTCGCCCTTCTTCTTGTGCATGATCCATGTGGAATCTGTGTAGAGATTAATCCATTTGTATCCATGACCTGCAGATCCAAAAGCATGCGAACGAGAAGTATTCCCAAGTCCTCTTGTACCATGCCCATCCAGCCTCTCTCTGAGAGAAGGGTTTTGACCAATCGGCCACCACAGAAGGCGCTAAATTTCGCCTGGGGCAGTTCCAGCAGATCCAGCATGGATCCGGGAGTAGCGCCAGGCTCGCCTCCTTCCGGGAGCTCGGACGGGCGAAGGCCGCCCTCTTCATGGGGCTGCCATTGCTGTAAGCCGAGGTGCGGGAGAAGTTTCCAGCCGCCAAGGTGATCAGAAGGTGTTGCCACCGTCATGGGTCTCGAACCAGTCCCTCCAAAACCGCCGCGGTTCGTCAGCCAAGTAATCAGCTTTCGGGCGTATTTCTCGTTTTGCTGGAGGTCGTGAAACGCTCGCATGTAGGTGACAAGATGGCCCTCCACAGCATGGCCAATGTGTCCCACCGCATCGGACGTCCTGGCCAAGGCGGGAGGCCGCACTGGTAACTTCACTTGCTCTCGGTCGAGAGGGCGCGCGTGATTCGGAGTCATTAGTCTCTCCTGATAGAGGCCTGGCCGCATGGAATAGTCGTCCACATAGAGATCTCTCGTACTCTTGACCGCGTCCTCCGACCACTGGCCGAGCGTAGCGCATCCGACTTTCGACCACTCAGTGCGCAAGAGCCGCCGCTCGGCATCGAGCATGTTGGTGGCGAGGTCCATCGGAGGGCACAGTCGAGAACCAACCTGACCAGGGATCGCGGCGTTCAGATGGTCAGGCAAGTTGCGGGTTGCCTTCTGCACGACTGTGTTTCGCGTGAACAAACCTGACAGCGTACAAATGGCTTTCAGCATCGAAAGCCATGGGGTGCCCGTAACCGCGTTGTACTCGCAGTAGGCGTTGCCACCGACGGGCTCCATGCTGAGGCTGACCACCCCAGTCGCGTCCAGCGTGGCGGCGCGGGTCGACGAGCGCGTTGTCGTCTGGCGCGCGCAAGTGGTACTCGGCGCTGTTGTCCAGGCGGAGCTGATGAACGAAGTGGTATCCTTCGTCGCCCTCGCGATGGCGGCCGGTCTGAAGCAGGAACGCGGGGCCCACGCGATCATCACCATCGGCCTCGGGGCCCCGGCGGACGTCGCCGCCGACGGCCCAGCCGACATGGTGGAGAGGCGGGGCCTCGGGCGTCTCAGCAGGTGCGCGCGGTGCGAGCAAAATGCTGGTGAGCGTAGTTGCTCGAGTCGTAAAACAGCCGCGGGGGCAACGTGATCGCATAACAAACGTCCCAGAGTGAGCGGGACCAAGGGTGGGCGAAGAGGACTGGCTGGAGCGTCTACCGCGTGGCGAACGGGCCCGCGCGCGAGGTTGGCGAGATGGGCCAGCCCCGGCAGGGACGCCGTAATGGTACATGCACGCACGTAGTCCCTCGTGCCCCTTTGGCCCCACGCACTGTTGTCCGCATCGTGTACCTGGCGCGCCCCAACGTTCACGATCAGTGAGCAGTATCTCGCAACCCTCTTCGCATCCATCAACCTTCGGAGGTTCGGCATTGTGCGGTAGACCGTCTGGCCTCCCGGGCCTTTTCAACGGTCTCCAAGGGTTCTTCGGGGAACACTGCATGGGGGTGGAGGGGAAGATGAGCGATAGTTCCAATAAGTCCCTCCAAAGATCTGCTTTCTTAGGCTCAAAAGGTTTGGTCATCATGTCGACAATCTGTTCTTTAGTACCCACATACTTAAACTCGACATGTTCAAATTGGCATGTTTCGCATATCCAATCCAAATTGATACGATGTGTGCGATGAAGATGACGAGGTGCTGGTGTACGTTCATTTTGGACAATATTGATTAAGGCCTGGTTGTCCTCCAGGACAATAAGGTGCACTTTTGGTGAGCTTCTCGTAGGGGCTGGCTCTGGGTCCACGTGTTGCAGAATACCTTCGTGGGGAATCGTGCGCCTCTTGGGAGTCGCAAGCGTCTCCGACTGCAGCGGGAGCTGCCTCCGGCTAGGAGAAGATCCCCTTGTAAAGGGACGCTTTGCGAGGCGGCGTCTTGCGCCGCCGCTTTTTGGCGGCCAGGGTTGGACATATCGTCGTATCGACATGTCCCAAACAACCTAAGCAATTAATCTTCTCCTTGCAGGTTCTAGCAACGTCCACCACGGCCTCCCAGAAGGAAAGCAGTGGAAGTCCCTCTAGTCGTAGTGCAGGGTGGGCGACGATCTCGGACTCCGTGGAGGAGTGAGATACGACCGTCTGTTTCTTGCACACTGCATTGACGGGGAAGAATGTGTTTGGTCCAACGAGCGCCGCGAAGACGACTGTGGTGGACTTAGAGGAAGAAATGCAGTCGGCAAAGGAGGCATCAGTGAAGAGCATGATGGACAACTGGTCCTGAGCATCACCGATCCATCCATGTAGACAATGTGTGCGAGTCGTCTTGAGGTAGCAGATGAGCCGATGAGGGCGTTTGCCACACGTAGTGTTCCACTCAATAATCTCTCTGGCTAGTATGCACACTGGGTGCAGTAGATCAAAACGACAGCACCGTGCCAAATAGAGTATCTTCATCAACACGCTCGCCGCGTCCTGGCCGAGGGCTTCCCTCGTCGGAGTAGTCGGACTCGGTAAAGGAAGTGCCCTCGATGCCAAGTATTTCCGCGGCGGGAAGGCCGTCGTAAGTGACTGTCGTGGTGTGCGACATATCAGCAGGTCTCTCGACCGACCCAGCTGGGCTGGACGATCGCGACCGAGCGTTGAGCACGCCAGTGGGTCTCGCGACCGACCCAGAGGGACTAAGCGATGAAGATCGCGAAGCCCTCGGGGAGTCGGAGCGTTTTCGGCATGAGCCTGGCTTTTGGTAAGCTTGGAGGCGCACTCGAGGTAGCGCTCTATACATTGATCAGTAAAGCCAAGCATATCATGTCGTATACCACGAACTTGCTTAGCTGTAGGATAATCGTTTTCGCTGTGGTTGGGTCACATTGGGCGAATGGTAGCAATCTGCTTGTCGAAGACGCTCTGCGGAACGTCGTAAACCTGTTGTCCACAGCCAAGGTATTGAGAGTACGGAGTAGGCGGATCGAGCTCAATGCCGCTCCAGCGGATCAGATCCCAGCCGGCATGGAGGTTGGCGGCGGGTCCCGCAAGCTTGAAGTCGCCCACGTATGCGGAGAGTATCAGGCCCAGTTTCTTGACTTTCCACACGCATTCCCAACCAGGGATGGGCTCGAAACCGACGCTCTCCAGGCACGTACGACACTTGCGTTCCCAGAGCACACCTGCCAAGGGGTGTCCGTAGAGTGCCAAGCGGAGTCGGCACACAGGATCCCTGTGCTTAGCCCAAGAATCGGGCTGACGCCACTCGGGGAGCGTAATCCACGTATCGACCGGGTCAATCCGGCCGTCTCCGTACAGCAAGGCCCGAGTGCACGCGCCTGGCGCGTCACTCTTTTCGCCCCCGCAATGTGGCAACAATGCGGTGGCGTCGCAAAGCTTAGAAGCCTCTATGCGTGACGCCGCGTCAGCGAAAATGGCAGCTAAGCCAGTCTCGTATTTGCCAAAGTTGCCCTGAACCGCCACACTGCCCTTGAGCTTGCGAACTCCCGGAGGAAGTTCTTCATGTTTCACAGATGAGAGCTCCAATATGTTGAAGAAGAAAAACTTTCTTCCCAGTACGAATCGCCTCGGCCTCAACGTCTTTTTTTTTCAGCAGCGGTGTTTCTACCATGCATGTCCGTTTCTTCTCAAGGCGTTCGCACTCCTTGCGTAGAGCCTCTTGTGATCGTGGCCCAGCAGCAACTTCGCGATTGTTCAGATTTCATGTAACAAGGGCAGGGCGTGCCCATGATGACGCAGGTAGCTTTTCTCGGTGTACCTGTGCGCCAGCAGGTCCACGTGGCATAGTGGGCATTGCTACCGACGGGGTGAATGCGTGGTTGAGCGGGTTCACACGCCCGAAGTCGTAGCCCTCACTGTCAAGCAATGCCAGAGAACGTGCGACTCCGGCAGGCGATGCTGAGGGTTGGCGGTAGTATAATACTGTAGTAATGTCACGTGGCCCGCCAGGAATTCTGGCATACAGGATCTCCTTGTTTGTCGCGCCCTTGACGTCCTCGTCTCGTGGGTCCACCGGCCATGATAGTGCGAAAGATCTTTGCCTGCTGATCCTGCCGTGTCCACGCGCGAAGGGCAGCCCGTTCACGCACCTCGCGGGCTCGTTTGATGTCTTCTGCGTAGTCGATCTCTCTCTTCTGTTGGCCTCGGGACAAAGTCTTCCAATGTTCGAGAAGGATGTGGTCTGGGCGCGTAGTAGCCTGAACGCGTGTCTCACGACCGCGGACCACCATCTTGCCGTCTGGCAACATCTTGGGGAGCTCGTAGAACCGAACCAGGCCGGTCCACGGCTCACTATGTTCACGGTGGTCTGCGACACTAGCGCCGCCCCAAACGTCTCGAAAGACGCCCTCGCCCTCGAAGGTAGATGTCGTCTCGAAACCCCTCGTGACGTCTTACTGATCGACGGGGACAAGAATGTTCATCACGTCGTCCGTCGGTCTGAAAAGCTTCTTTCACGGGGTGCGGATGTGCCGGATGATGCAGTGGCCACGCTGCCCCCAATCATCAGGCTGTGGTGCTGGCGCAGCGACTTCTAGAGCAGATGGATGGGCAGCAGCAGGACTGGCGTCCGGCGGTATGAGAGAGGGGTCATCCCACTCTGTTGGATAGGTGAGCGGTAGGACTGGCAGAGGTGTGTCGCCCAGGGGACGGGATGTAGCTGCCTTGACCTCGTCGCGTGCCTCGGGGCTGTGGTGTCGAAAGGTACCGCCCTTCACAGGGAAGGTGAACTTACCGTCCGGGAGGATGATGTCCTTGACTCTGTGCACGTGGCACAGGTTGCCGTCAGGGAGTTTGGCGTATGTAACCGTATGTAACCGTGTCCAAGATGAGATAATCTCCAGACCGACGTCCACAGGAGTGTAGATGGTAACCCATGAGTAACCCTTCCCGAGCATTTTCTTCAAACTTCGCCGTCTCATTGTTGATCTCGGGATTGAGGCATTTCCGAAAGATCCGAGCACCAAAAGGGATGCAGTGCCTGGGGAAATTTTCACCAAATCGGATATCGCGTGCTGTCTTGTCTGCGTGCTCATCGCTGAGGGCAGCAACGCCAGTGGATACATGCACAAAGTTGTGTCCACCACTCATGTCCTAGCCCAGATATGTGTAACGCTGCCAGAATGACGATCTTGACAATGCGCTCGATCAGTCCATTCGTCTGTGGACGATGAGGAGTGCTAGTGTCATGTCGCCATCCCAGCTGGCGTCGCGCCTTCAGAAGCTCCCTGGAGTTATCTGTATAGATATGTTTGACTTCGTCGCCCGCGGCGAAGAGCTGCCGAAGAGAAGCCTTCGTAATAGCTGCGTCTCTGTGTACGGCTGGATATGCCATGATGATGTTGGTGTATCTGTCGAGGACGACGAGCGCGTACTTGTCGCAATGTTTGTCAGCGGCATCGTCTTTGGCCAAGACAACGTGGTCGGCAGTCAGCGCCATCCCGAACTTCTTCGGCACGAAAACCTCGTAGGCAGTGTCCTCGTCCGTGGGGGCTGCCGGTGGATGCTGCTTATGCTGTCGTCTGCACGGGGCGTTCTGCGCCATGGTGCGAGAGCAGATCTCGCAGTCGGGGTGTTAAGGGCTGTGGGTCATGTAGTGCATAGGATCGATGTACTTCTTTTGACGGTTCGGAAAAACACGGTCACCATCGGGGTGGGGCTCAGCAGGCGTCGACACAGGCAGATCCTCGAGGTCGGATGACGCGGTGTCGATCGGATCGATGGGATCTGCTTGAACTTGCCTGGGGCATCCCCGCAGGTGCCCGTATACCCCCCACATGAATGAGGGGAACACTGCTGCTGAGACGTAATCGAATCACAGTTCAAAACTTTGACTTGTCTCTTGGGGCAGTTCTCGCGGTGGAGCCGTGGTTCGGGTGTCGGTGGTAACTCTGCTGGGTCCTTGCAGCACCAGCATGTGTCAAGGCAGCGTGAAGGAGAACGCTTGCGCCTGCGACGTCGTGGCGCTGCGGATGTGCACAATCGTGGTGGTGGTACCTTTACAAGATCGTCGTGGCACAGTTCTGGAACTCGGCGGTTAAAGGGAACTTTGTACCATTGGCCCCTCGGATCCTGGAGCAGGTAGCCCAGGTCGGGATCCCAAGGTTGCCGAAAACCATCAACTTCAATAAATTGTCCCACTGAGAGCAACGAAGGACAATCAAGCAGGGCAAGAGCTGAGCTCCGTAAGCCTACCTCTGGTAGTTGGATGTCGTAGCGCTCGTTGACAGTGCGGTCACCTTTGGCCGTTTTCAGAATATGTTCCTCGCGGATAGAGATGCGATCAGATTCGGTCTGCGCAAGCTCGTTCTTGTCCTGGATGTGGTGCGCAGAGCCACTGTCGAGAACCCAGGAGCGTGTCAGGGCGGCTGTCGATCGTGGAAATTCGACAGTAGGTGTCGCCACCGACTCCTGGATCGTCTCAGGCGACTCCGTAGTGGAGCCGAGTGAACCTGGAATCGCAGTGGGTGTTGTCACTGACACTAGCGCGTGTCGGTAGTCCTGTAGGTCCCTATACCATAATTGAGCCTCCAGTTGGCAACATTGAAGAGCGTGAGCACTCTGGTTCCACCACCACTGTGGGAACGGATCTGGTACGTTGACAATGTCGCCTTCGTTCGGCTTGTCGATCCACTTGTCGAGAGTGGCCTTGCCGGAAACGGTGTACGGAAAGTGCTCCACGTTGTCTGCGTCGAAACGTATCCGACGTCGTGGTATGGGAGACGCATTTCTGGCCTTGTGCACGGCCATGAGGGTCTTGTCTCGGATGACGCAACTGCGGTCGCAGCGGCGTGGGCGGCGACAAATAGCTGGAGAACGCGCGCGGTACCTGGGAGAGCCACGAGACGAACTGCGGCACATGGAGCGTCGGTCACGTCCTCTGTCGCTGCCTGATGATCTGTCGCGGCCACGCGGGCTGCCACGTCCTCCGCCACGTCCGTCTCTGCCTCGGGAGGACGATCGCGATGATCTATCGCGTCGACCTCTCGACGGGCTTCGAGTGAATCTCCGGGGGGGTGATCGAGAGCGGTCGCGTTGGCGTTTGTGGTCACGTCGGCTATGCGAGCCCCCCGCGCTCCGAACCCCCCCGCGTTGTGGAGAGCGTCTGCTCCCAGATCCGCGGGATGGTGGTCGGCCGCGGCTGTCCTGACTGGGATTCCGCGGACGGCTGGGGCTCGTTTCAGGTGTCTTCGTAGCAGCAGCTAGGTGGGCTCATTTGCATTTGTCACCCTTGTGGCACTTCTTCTGGACGAAGTAACTGCACTGCGCCATGCGCGGGAAGTTGCACTTATCACCACGCGCGCAGGAACTGCGCTTGGCGAATTCGAAGCAGAAGCGCTTCGTGCCTGGCTTGTTTCTGGAACTCGCAGGGGCCGAAACGCTGCGGCGGGCGTGGCCGCCGGCGTGCGAAGGACGGGAAGATCGGCCGTCTCTGCTTCCCCTGGAGTATGTATGCAAAGCCTTGCAACGATCCCCATTCCGACAGTTGCCTTTGTTCCATGCGGCGCAGATGTTCACCTGAGAACGATTCTCATACTGGTACCGTAGCTTGTTCTGGTTATTCTCGAATTGTTTTATCTCCAGAACATCGAGAAGTCGTTGACGAAGCCAGTCGTAGGTACGATGCGGGTCACTTATTTTCATTCTCTGGTGCTCGTACATATCCTGTTTCATCCAGGCGCGCCTGCGAATCTGAATCCGGAACAGAGATTCGAGGATCTTAGGGTCGGGTGCCTCTCGGCAATCCAACTAGAGCGTCCCATTCAGTAATGAACCGTTGCAGATCTTCGTCTCTCATCCTCAACTCCTTGAGGCGCTCAAAATCGTGAAGGTCATCGTCAACCTCGGTCACCTTGTAGGATGTTAGAATGTGCCAGTAGATCTGGCGACCTGTCAACATACGCCCAGCTTTATGCCCCTTGGTTTCGATGAGCTTGATCTTGAAGCGCAAGTCAGAGGACAAGATGTCACTGAGAGCATTTGCGAGCTTGCAGTCAATGCTCTCAGAGTCACCGCTGTCTTGTAAGTCTACAAAGGTGCACTCAGGTTGTTCGGCGACGCAGAGGAAAGCGCATGCTTTAGAGGGGCACCCTGAGGCGGCACCGAAGTTCTTCCAAACCTTGTGTTGCCACTCGAGCAGCTGGGTGATCTTGGGCAAGACAGGGACTCGCACGTGTCAGACTCCTTGATAGGAGTGGTCGTGTTAACCGAAACAGCAGACAATGGCTGCGAGGGTAACGGTACATCGTCATTAGTTGGGTCTGTGCGCACTGGAGACACGTGGCGTGTCTGTGAAGATGCTGCCGCTGAGGCTGCTCCTGGTAACGTGCGTCTTGGTTGTCCGACAGACGCGTGTGGTGCTTCAGCGGACGTTGCCGTCGGCCTGTCGAGGCCTGGCGATGGCTGGGCGTGAAGTGCAGTGTCGTTGGTGTGGTCGATCAGTAGAGACGTCCAGTTCGTCATGTCCTCGTGCATTTGGTCAACTTGTTGGCGTGCAGAGCGTAGATCGTGCTTCGACGAAGTGATATCCTCGTCAGTGTCCCGAGAGCGCTGCGAATACCGATCAAGTCTCTGCTCGCAAGCTCGGAGACGGACGCTGTGTGCCTCCATTTCACTTTCCAGACGCGTGAGACACTCCTCAACACGTACTGTCTCAGCACCTCTGTCCCGAAGGGCCTGGGAGAGCTCAGATTGCGCGTGGTCCGCCGCCGTCCTTACTTCCTGCAACCTGTCAGCGAAGGGGGCGAAATCGTAAACCGTAGGAGGAGATCCCAGCTGGCCAGTCTGGGCTCGTCCAACACGCAACTCTGCCAGGGCGTCCTGTACTTCAGGTAAACGCTGCTCGATCGCAGATCTGGTCAGTGAGGGGCTGCGCAACAGCGTTGGTCGCGTCAAGCCGTTGAGCGAGGATTCTTTCAGTATTCTGCAACACTCCGAGAAAGGTCGAAGAGTTGGCACTTGCTTCAGCACGAAGCGTAGCATTAGTTTGTTCCACGTGTGGTCGAATATCATTGATATGGGACTGAACGTCGCCGAGGTCGCGTGCTTCGGTCGGAGGGGGTTGATTGCGCAGCTGATCATGGATCTCGTCATGCAAGATCCTGACCGCAGATACGCCTGTGTAGCGGACGACGACAAGCTGCTGCTTCATCTGCGCCAGGTAGTTGCGCAGGTGCTCGACCGTCGCGGACCGTTCACCTGAGTGTGACACTTCACGGTCAACCTGATACTGCAGCTCTCCTATGATTCGGCGATCTTCGGCGGTTCTCGAATCGATGATCGCTAAGGCGCCGTCGACTTCTTGCCGAAGAGCAGCAGCGTGTGCGGCGTTCATCTGAACGCTCTGCACCAGTCAAGAGTACTGCCTGGACACGAAGGTTTCAACCTGGTCTCGTAGCCCAGCGAGTTCACCTGCAGCGGGCGTAGCCGCCGGCAGGTCGTCTGGGGCGAGGGGCGTCTGCCCCCTGAGGCGCCCTCTCGCGAGGGGCGCGTGGCCTCTGAGAGGCCGCACGCGGGCTCGACCTGTTCTCGTCGTAGGGGCCTGCGGCCTCACGACGGTTGCGCATGGACGAGCTGCGGCTAGGGCCGTGTGTGCGGTGTCGGATGAGATGATGATACATTGGGGTGCTGCGTCTGCGGCTGTGCCGCCACTGGTCTGCCGGGCCCCTCGAATGCTGCCGCGCGCGCCGACGCGGGGGCGGTGGCAGGGCTGGCTGGGCCAGCGCCACTGTTCCAACGGCGGGATGCGCGGAAGCGCCCAGGAGTATCGGGACCAGTGGGGCTTGCGCCCGACGCAGTAGGGCTCCCGACCCGACGTGGATCGAAGGTGGGCGCGTGAACTCCTCCAACGCCTGCTCCTACTCCTTCCCCTGTCCCCCCGTGGGCGGCGAGGCGGCGTAATTCAGCCGCCAGACGCGCCTCGGGTCCGTCGGTGCTGTGGGGGGGGGGGGGGGGGGGGGGGTCTGGGACACCCGCGCGGTCACCTCCAAGGCTCCCCATGACATCGCCGAGCCCGCGCGCCGTCGGAGAGCTCGCACGCGGAGCCGCGAAGGATCCCTTACGGCGCATGCGCCGCGGGGGACCCATCGGGGCTGCGAGCGAGCTCGCGACGCAGGGTTCGGTGAATGGTGAGCTTTGAGGGCTGATAACCTGTGCATGGGGTTAGGGTACAAAGGTGCATAACCCCTGATCCGTGAGTAGAGGAAGGAGGGAAATATATAGATGTTTTGCTCCTGTGCGACCAACGTCCTGGTCTCTTCCAATACCTGAGCCGATAGGACAAGCAAAAGGGCGAGTGAGGTGTAGAGATGAGGGTATGAGACGGGTTCCTTTCACACCAAGAGGACCTCCAATGCTCCGAGGTGGCCTCCTTGGCGGCTCAAGGCAGCCGAGGATGGTTCAAGAAAGCTTCCGACATACCCCCCCCCCCCCCCCCCCCCCCCCCCCCAGGAGGCCTGAGGCCTGACGAGGGCCTGAAGAGGCCCGACGAGAGCCCTCATCAAGAACTCCGAGAGGCGCTAATCCTTCAAACGCCTCAAGAACATCAGTGTTTCTGCCTTCCCGTCTGTTCGCTTCCGACGCGCTTGCGATGGCCCCAAGATGGCCCAAGAGAGCCCGGAGAGGAGCCGACGGGGCCCCTCAAACGGCCCCGAGAGCGCACAAGAGCGGCCCAAAAGCGCCTCAAGAAACGATTTCGAGGGCTCTTGGAGGGGCGGCGATCGGGACCCCCCCTGCGATCGACGGCCTCCAAGTGCTTCGGGGGACCACCCAGGACTCCCAAGAGGGCCCCAAGACGGCCCCAAGAACGTCCCACGAGGGCCCTAAGAAGCACTTTGCCTCCTCCTCCTCCTGCTCCTCGATTCCTTTTCTTTATAGCTAGTTCCCCCCTGCCGCGCCCCGAGGCTGGTCGAGCGGCCGGGCCGGGCGCTTCGCCTGGCACTCCCTCGCGCATTAAAATCCTAAAGCTTGCAGCGCGCAATAACTTCAGAGGGCGGCCTGCTTTCAAAATGTGGCTCTCGCCTTACCGCCGCGATCACTTGTCCCAACAAATTGCAATAATTTCAAAGATGGACAGCGGTCCGTTCTGAAAACGTGGTTCTCGCCTGAATGCCGCGCACGTTCGTCTGAATAGTTTGCAACAGTTTCGAGGATTCTCATGGCAACGCCCCAGGAACTGCATTTTGGCACGACGTCGCAATGTCAGGGCGCCGCGGCCACGGTCACGCTGATTCGCGGCGCTGCAGCGGTGGTCTGGCGCGATTCAGGAGCGTTCAGACGCAACAGCGACGGTGATCCCAGTCCGGCAGGACTCCTGATGTTCATGCTGCTAATTTCGAACGGGGCATTCCCCTCAGTGAAAAATAAGCCCGTGCAGGAGCCTATGAAGAGGAAGTTTGGGGGGAGGGTTGATTGCAATGTCGTTGATTAAACTTGGGTTTACACTGGTCCTCTTCCTCCTCGCCCCCCTCGCCCCCCCTCGCCTCATCCTCCTCCTCTTCATCCGCTCGCCCCTCTCAAGTATCGGTTCGAAGCGTCTCCGTAGCCGGTGATTGGTATCCTGGCGACGTCTTGAATCGCGCCCTCCGCCTTCTCGCGGCGCTTGGGGCCTAAGGGTTGGAGCTCGGCGGCGGCGCGCAATTTGGGCCTCTTCTCCTTGTCGCGAGGATTGGCCAAGTGCTGGGCAGACTGGCTTTCAATGTGATTCCTGTTATTGCAATGGTGGTTCACATGTGCGCCTTCATAGTTGACGCTGTAGTTTTCCACTGTTGCACGAGGGTGTTGCATTCGCTTTGTTCTCGGGAGTTTAAGGCGTTGCCCTTTTTGTGCTGCGCCGCCTTCTTGGGGTGTTTTCTTCATGCACGTTTTCGTCGGCCTCCGCCCCAGGCGGCGGGTTGGGGCGGCTTCCCGGCGCCCTTTTGGCAATTGCCCGCCCGCCTGTCACCTGGGCGTATCACTGATGGGCAGCGCAGTGGCGGCCCGTCGGCATGTCCTCGGCTGCAATGTCGGCATGTGTGTGTTGTCTCTGTTCGTCTAAGGAAAAACGCTTGGGTTGTGCAGGCAGTGGGTCGTTTGGCTTTTGGCATGCTGGAGATGCAACCTTGCGTAAGGTGTTGGTCTGGGGTGCCTGCGGTTGCAGGGCCTCGCCATCCCGCTCGGCGCTCCACACCATTGCGCGCTCAATTGGTTCAGTTGTGTGTCTCCCTGTGCGGCATGGCTTCTTCCGCGGAGTAAATGAACATTATTATATGAAGGGGTGCCCAGGCTGGCACCTGTGCGTTCCGCCCAGCTCCGGCGGAAGAGCCCTGCCCGGAAGCCAACCAGAAAGAGACCGGCACGGCGACATCAAGCGGAGGAGCAGTCAGAGAAACACCCACAAGGGGGAGAGGGTAGGGGGCGGGGAGGGGGTAAGAGGAAGAAAGGCCCGCCGCGACCTCCATGCCCCTCGCGGGGGAGTATAAGCTGGGCGCGACGGCTGCAGGTGCGACCGCGCGCGAGAGCCGCGCGGGGGCGCGATGGGCCTGCTTGCCACCAACATGCCAATCGCTCGGAGGTCACGGGCCGCTTCCCTCCCGTGGTTTTCCACCGCCGCGGTGCTCGTCTTCCGCCTCTTCTCCGTGTCCGCCCAGTTCTTGTTTGGCGTGTCCTCCGTTCTTGTCTCCACTGCTGTCCTTTGCCTCTGCCTTTGCCCCCCTTTCCTCGCGCTTTTCCTCCTTTGTCTCGTGCATGCACCTTCTCCAGCCTCTTCCTCGCAGAAGACGGCGCTTGCCGCCGATTCCTGTTCGCGCGTGAATTTCGCGCATAGGAACTCGCCCATGAGCACGCACAGCTCCCCCAGCAGCATGGCAGCACTGCCGAGAGGATTGGCCACCTCCAACTCTGGCGCCTGGCTGCATGTCTCTCCTGCGGTGAACGTTGCAGCCGACATGCCTACGACCGACGCCGAGAGGGGCGTCGGCTCGATAATGCTGAGCTTCGCGCTGATGCAGGGGAGGCAGCGGCAGTGCCCATGAAGGGAAGCACCAGCCATAATGATGTGTCCCACCCCTTCAAAACCAAGGAAACGTTTCATCTACAAGGCTCATTCTCCCGCCAGGACCGGTGAGAGGCGCGCGCACATAACGAGAGGTTCAGGCGCTGGCCACCAGATCGACAAGGAGCAGCACAAAGAGCAGGATGGCGCGCGGGCGGGGGGCTTGAGCATCGATTGCCGCATGCGGTGGGCGGCCACAAGACGGGGTGCACATGCAAACTCGCGTGGAACACTGCAATCTGCCCCACCCCTTCGAAACCAGAGAAACCGATGATCTGCAAGGCTCATTCCTCTGCCAAGACCGGCGAGAGGCACGCGCGCAGAACGAGGAGTACAGGCGCCGGCCACCAGATCCATGTTGACAGAGTAGAGCCATGACTATTTGTCCTCTGGCCCGAAGGGCCGCATGAAACGAAAAACACTTGGATTGTTAAATGTGGCGAGAGAGACGGCGAGCTTTCAGCGAGACGAGAGCTTCAGAGAAGGCGACCGCCAAAGCGCGACAATGCCGAAGGGGGGCGGGGCTCAGCCAGAAGTCCAAAAACGCCCCTCCGAGTCTTTACCCTGGATGTTCGGCGCAGCCTCTGGGAGGCCAAGCACAGGTTGTTCTTGCGCTTGCAGGGCTTCCCCACCGAGGTCGGCCAGGGCGCCGAAAAATTCCGCGCGCCTCTTCCGCGGCGCCCCGAACTGGCAAAAAGCGGTCGATATTACTTGCGAACGTGAATTGCGAGCGAGAGACAGAACAGCGGGTGCAGGCCAGATCCCACTGGCGGCGGGGATATCCATCGCCCCAGAGATCCCCGTCCTTCTGCGCGCGTGAAGGCGCGATACAATGAACGACGTCAATGAGTTGCCAACATTAACGCGCGACTGATCATTCTCCGACAGCCCCTCCAGCCCCATCGCATGATCGTTCGATCGCAGAGGCGGGTCTGCCACGAGACCCGGAGGGGCAAGGGGCACCGAAGTGCACGGCGAGCATGGCCCGTCCGAGTATCCATCCGCGAACAAGTGAGCGTTAGGAGGGATCGGTCAGGTCGCGCGGATCGCCGAACAGGACGCCCCAGGCTAAGACATGGAAGCCTTGCGCAGCCGTAGCACGCCCCGGCCGAGCCGTTCCAGCAAACGCATCCAGAAACACCCGCAACCACAAAGGCCGCGAAACCCGCGCGGCTGCAGCGACCCGTAGAGCGCCGCGGGGAACCACTTGAGGCACTATCGCGCGCGGGTCTGGAGGCGCGTCGGCAGCTTGGCGAACACGCTGCCCAATCGACCGCCCTTCCCGTACCTCCGCGCGCTGGCGTCCGTGCGCCAACGCCCTCGGCGCTTCGCGCCCAGCGAAGTCGCGGCTCGCGCCCGAGTGCCTCAAGACGTGCGGCGGCGGGGGCCGTTGCAGCAACGGCCAGGCGCCTGACGCTTTGAAGAAGCGCGCGAACTCGCCCCGGGTGAACGAGAACAGCGGCTCCTGCGGCCCTCAACTTCGATGGGCCGCATGCGCAGCGGCCCCAACGACTGGTCGCCGGCGAGGTCCAGCAGCAGCGACTCGTCGAACTCCCCCGTCTTGCTCGGCAGGCTGGCCTCGTCCTCCAAAGGGTAGGAGACAAGGCCCCAGTGCGCCAGCCCTCGGCTGCCCCCCGCGGCGGGCGGCGCCAGGTGCTCCACTCCGACGGTCTCCCAGTTGCCTGGCCGCGTGAGGAACGCGAGTGGCAGCGTCGCGCACATTGCCATGTCCCAGCGATTGGCCGCCATCAGCTCCACTGCGATGGCGAACACCACCTCGGCTGGGAGCGGCAAGCGTCTGGCTGCTAGGGTCAGGTTGCGCCGCGCCTTCAACGCCTGCCGCGCCTGGGCGAGCAAGCGGGGGCCCCCCTTTGCCCAGGCGAGGATCGGCCGCGGCCGGGGCTGCCATCGGGTTCGCCCCTCGCCAGTGGTCGAATCCCTCCAGGTACTGCTCGGTCACCCACTCGGTCACGCCGAGGTCGAGGAGGCCCGGCGCGCCAGCATCCAGGGGGGCGCTCGGGCGCGGCCTGGCAGAGAGGCCGTGGAGCTCCAGCCGCTGGTCCAGCTCGCTGAGGAACTCCGGCATCGCCGCCGAGCCGCTGCGGCGCGCGCCGGGCGGCCCTGCAGGCACCACTCGCGCTCCGCGCCCGTGGCCAGCGGCGCCCTGCGGGCAGCTCTCGCCCGCGGCGCTGTCGCCGACGTTGACGCGGCGAAGATGGCAGCCTTCAGGTGAGCCAAGCGCGCGCTGGGCCGCAACCACAGTAGCGGCCTCGCCCGTCGAAGTGATAGCCTCCGCGCGGAGCCGCCAGCCCATCGCGCGCAGCTGCCAGGGGTCGAGGTCGCCGATGATACGCTCGCAGCCGCTGGCCAGCGCGGCACGCGCCGAGGCCTCAGGCCTGGCGCCTGCGGCCCCGAGGGCGGAGGCGAGGGCCTGCGCGGCGTCGGCGACTGCGAAGCGCCACCGCTCCTGCTGGCGCCCCCGCGCCCGCGCCTGTTCGGGGCCGAGGTGCTTCCGGGCCGCGCCGAAGCCCCCGTTGTCGACCAGGTTGGGCCCAGGCCAGCGGCAGCAGCGCCACCGTCCAGCCCAACTCCCGTCGGACGGAGGCCCAGGGCGGGATCCGCTCGTCGCCAGCCCGCTCCAAGAACTTGTAGGAAACGCGCGGCAGCGAGAGCGAGCGCCTGCGAGGGGTGGCACACCATGCGCTGCGCGCCATCAGCGAGCGCAGCTCGGGGCCGCTGGCCCGCCCCACCGCCAGCGCGCGGGCCAGCGCGAGCTTGACCTTCCAGCGCCTGGCGCGGCCGGCCGAGATCCTGCCTCGCGATCGGCGGTGGTCCGATCCCGCGAAGCGGGCGACGTCGGGACCGTGCTCGATCGACTTGCAGCCCAGCCCGTCGGAGAGGAGCTGCGCGTAGACGGCGTCGGCAGTGACTGCGACGCGGTCCTCGCGCGCGCGAGCCACCCCAGCGTCGCCCGCGTAGACTGCCGCCCCGACGTTGGAGCCTCGGGGGCCAGGCGCGTGTCCAAGAACGACTGCTCAGTTGGGGTGCCTACCTTCTGCGCGGAGGCGGTCGCCACCTGCCGGCAGATGCGCGGCGCCCTGGGCCAGCCCATGGCCATGACCTCCAAGCGCGGGCTGAACCAGTCGTCCAGGCCCTGCTCTAGACGAAGGCGCGAGGCCACGCCGAAGTCGGCTCGAGGCCCGAGCTAAAACAAAATGATACGAGACCCCAGGCGTGGCACGAAAGCGGTAGAAGGCGCGCTCTACGTCCATCTGTCAAAAGACCAACTCATCCTCAGGCTGGAGCCCGACACTGGACCACGCACCACGCGTGGGCAAGGCGGCGTGCTCAGTCAGTCGCCATGAACCGAGCATTCACCAGCCTCGTGCCCAGGATCATCCGCTGCACCCCGTTTCTTCCTGCGCACGAAAAAGAAGCCAACCGTCGACGGCTGGCACCTGCGCAGCGAGACGAGGCCGAGGGAGTGCATCTGCAACACAAGCTTGGCATACATCATCTCATCTCTGATCAACGTGGGATCTGAGTAAAGTTTAGCAGGAAGTCCTGCACCAGCAGGCTCGTCCGCTCCACTCCACACGAGTGTCTCGACGCACTTGTTCCAGATGCATAAGGCGCCTCCGCGAAGAACCCGAGCTCGAGCTCCGTCGGCAATGCCGGCCCGAGAGGGCAACAATGCCAAATCAAACTGGACGGCAGCGCGGGGATCAGCGTCATCGCATCCCGCCCTGGCGCCGCAAAGCTCTTAGAAAGCCCCCGCGGCCGCGCAAGGTGGAGGCGGCGCCGCTCGGAAGATGTCGGCCAGAACACCGTGGCCTCAGCCCGGGCCCGCGAGAGCCCGAGTGCAACTCCTGGCCGAGGCCACACACCGCACAAGTCGCTAGTGCTGTCCACCGGTGAATTCACTGCTGTTTGCCAACGCACCGTGGCACGCAGCTGGCGTCGAACTGATCGTGATAAGCCAGAAATGTCAGAATTGCCGTGCAACGCGTCACGGAAAGGCGGCGGCGTCGGAAGGAGCTCCCGCGCCACCGGCAGCATCCCTGAGTCCGCGGTCGGGCGGGCAGACCGACCCCCGTAGAGGTCATGACCCCTTGGCGGCGCCCTGGGCCGCCGCTGCCCGCTTCGCCTTGGCACCCTTGGACTTCGCCTTCGCCTCTGCCCTGGCGGGGTCCTGCACAGCCTGACGCGCGGCACCCACGAGACCCCCCAGCGCGTCAGCCCCAGCCGGCATGGCAGCGAAGGCGGCCTGGCTGGACGCCGCCGACGGCCGCGAGTGCGAAAGCTGCCGTACCTCCCAGAGCGCGCGGTGCTCCTTGGCCACAGTGCTCTCGCAGTGGAGCTCGGCGGCAACGTACTCCTCGAGGGCCCGGCACAGCATGACCTGGCCTTGCGTCTCGCCGAGGCCGAAGTACAGGAACTCATTGTTGGCAAGGTCGTCGCCGAAGTCGTCGGGGCGAAAGAGGTGGCGACGGTAGCGGAACTCCGCCAGTTGCGCACGCCTCATGAAGAGCTCGGCCACCACCAACTCGGGCGCATTCAGGTGATCGAAATTCACCATGTGTTCGAGACCCTTCATGGCCGTCTCATGGTCACACACTCCAGGGTCGCCACTCGTCAATCTGCAGGTGTGCTTCTACCATGTATGACGAGCTCTCGGATGCCCGTTCGTCTGAAGGATGAACATGAGGCGCCACATGACCGTGCGGACCCCGTGAGGGGCCAGGTGTCCCAGACCGTCTCCGTACATGACTCGATGGCCTGCTTCACCTCCTCGTGCCTCTTCCCAAACTCATCCCGCGAGATCTCGAGGATCCGGGCATCCAGCTCGGGCGAGTCGGCGTCGTCGCTGCCATCGAAATCAACCAGCATCATGGGGACCCCTTAGCGACAGACCACCGCCACGCCAGGGGTGCACAGGTACTTGTCCGAGTCCTTGCCTGCGAACTCGGAGCCACACAGACCCGTCGCAGACACGGAGCGCCAGGAGCCCTTCTCACCGGGCAAAACCCCGATGCCAAGGCTGAGAGAAACCTGCTTGGCGAAGTCCAACACCTCCGACTCCTCCACGCTGAGGGCAGGCCGATCGGCCCCGCCGGGCCTGATGAAGCCGACGGGAGGAGGTAGAGGCGCCGCCACCACAGCGGCATCCCCAGCAGCTGCCTCACGAGGGGGAAGACGCCGAGGAGGAGCACCAACCCGGAACTCCGCCTGACAGGCCCGCATCGCCTCGGCGAACGCCGCGGGCGTCGGCAGAGGTGAGAAACCGTACACCCGGTTCAAGTGTGAGAGACGGCCGAGACCTGATTCCAGGACAGGCCGTGCCGTCCGGCCGAGTGCCCATCAGCGCGTGCAGCGGCGGGACGGCCAGCTCCTCGGGATAAACGTCGAAGTCCGGCGTCGTGATCCAGTAGATCGAGACCGTGTCGGTGTACGGGTCCCCGCCATTGCGCGTGAGTACGTGGCTCGAGAGCACTCGGCGAGGACGATCCTCCTCATCCAGCGCTGGGAATCCTCCTCGTACTTCACCTGGACCTCGCTGCCGATGCTCAGGTACTGAGCGTCGAGGAGTTCGGTCATACTCACAGTCACGTCGTCCACCGCACTTCAGCACCAGCAGCACCGTGAGGGCCCCCACCACGAAGCCCAGCGGGAAGCAGTACCTGTAGATCCAGGATGGTTCGCCCAGCACCTTTGACTGGACTGAGCACGTGAAAGCCCGCTCCGCGAGCGGCCCGAGAGCTGGCCCGATGGCACCGACAGCCTGGGAGAGACCAGAGAGGACACCCATGGATTTGGGGCGCCGCCAAAATTGCACTTGGCCCGCGTTCGCGGCGGCCGAGAGGGCAGGGAAGCAGGTTCGGAGAACAAGTGTATATCTGCCTTCTCGCCTCTTCGCTCTCGATCGGTTTTTGAGGGTGGCGGGTTCTGGAAACCCTGGATCCAACAAACATGCATCTCGGCTACACGCAAGATTGGCCCTAGGAAAGAGTGACCCTTGGTGCGCGGCTTTGAGCGGGGGCGCGGGAACACCAAATCCGAGCGCGCAAGCCGCTGCTATCGAATCATGTTCGGCCATCTGGGGGCCCCAGTGTACCCGCACCGAAGGCCACTTCGGCGAAAGGTCACTCCTACGCGCAGCCGAGACCTGCACCCAAAAACCTGAGCAACTCTCGGCGGCGAGCCCAGGGGGGGGGAGAAAGAGGGGGAAGACCTTCTCAGAAGGCGGCGGGACTTCGCAGAAGCCCTCTGGCCTTCTGATTGGATTTCTGAGCCTTCCCCGGGGGGGCTGCCAAGCCTTCTGAGAAGGCCCACCCCTTCTTACTTCCCCCCGGGCTCGCCGCCGAATCCAAAAACATCAGCATCTCTCTGGTGCGCAAAAATGGTCCTTCCGCTGGCTGCCGCCAGCCTCCACCAGTGGAGCCGCCCCAATTATTTGTTCACGCTGGCCTTCCCGCTGGCCGTCCGCCAGGACAGAGGTGCCAATTATCCTTCGATCCTCGAGGGCAAGGTCCTCTCTGGAACGCTGCAACTGTGCCCACTTAAGTTCTTGTGTTTGATGGCCCAAAAGGGGGTCCAGCTGAAAGGGGGTGGTGCAATCGGTTTGGGGCAATTTTGTTGCAAATGTACTGCGCAAGAAAATTGGATTGCATAGCATTGCAACTAAAGTATTGCACGCGCAAGCCCAGCAATACATTTGCGCACCGGAATGAATTGCACGCCCCAGATCTATTACAACCCCGAAAATGAATTGCACTAGATCTATTACAACCCTTGTCGCTGGACCCCCTTTCGAGTCAATCAGAGCTCTCTGCTAAGACGAAGCCAGGACGAGGATAACATCGGATGTGGATGAAGCAAGAGTCTCTGAGTTCCGGCGGCTCTAGAGAATGTCTCGGGCGCCGCGGACTTCTGAGAACGTCCAAACACGCTCTGGAACGGATTTATCCCCGTCCTAGCCCCGACCGATTTGCCCTCCTGCAACCGGGGAGCCGGCATTGGAATGCAGAGGCTAGGGTGAGCCCGTGGGTCAAATCCATGGCAGGCATATGGATGTCCACGATACCAAAGAGCAATATTTTTTCTCCAGGCTCGATCAGGCTTGGCCAACGAGTTCACGCCGAGGGTCGGCAGAGTCCTCGGCGAGCCCAGTAAGCTCTGGAGCGCCCCAGATGGGTCCGAAATCGCCCAAGAGAGCCCCGACAGGACCGCGAAGGGCTCCGAGATGGCGCCAAAAGCGTCCCAGGAGGGTTCCTCGAGACGGGCACCGCCGAGGCGAGGCGGATTCAGGACCCCCCCTTCGGTCAACGTCCTCTGGGGTGGCCCGAGAGGACCCCAGAGACCCCCAAGGAGGGCTTCAAGAGAGCCCCACAGGCATCGAAAGTTCCTCCAGGGGGGCTTCAAGCTGGCCCAAATCACCTCCCGAAAAATTCCCACAACCGAAAGTCCGCGAGTGCACTTATCCTAGACACCCGTGTCTGGTCAGGCTAATCCTGAGCTTCGGTTTGACTTCTGGCCCCACTCTTTGTTCCACGGATTGATCCTACACTTCCCTGATCAAGCCTGCTCGCCTCTGCATCGTTTCTAGATGTACTGGTGGGGATGTTTTGTTCGCGAGCGCAAACGGAAGGGCCGCGCGCCGTCTAAAGCTATAGCCGACAAGCAGGAACCTAAATTGCACGCGGGAGAGAGGAAAAGAGAGACAACAAGAAAGCAGCCGCAAGAGACTGGTGGGGATACTTGTTTTTCGCAACAGCAGGCGAGGGCGCCAGCGGCGAGTAAGGTCCGAGCGGGCCGCGCAAGAGAAAAGACTGGTGGGGATACTTTTTGATCTGCGGTTCCAAGGACGATTCCAGAGAGCGGGTCGAAACAAGCTTGGGGCAGCAAGCAAGATAATTGCCAGCGGGCCAAAAACCAACGCCGGAATGCACATGCGAGGAACAAAATGAACCTCATTAAGCCGCTCCAAAACGGCAGCCAACGACTGACAGCGGGGCGTCGCACAGTGGCGCCAGCACCCGGCAGACCGGACGGCGAAGGGCAGGGCACAGCGGGCTGCTGGTGGGGATACGCGAAGCGTAAGCAATTGTTTGTGGATTTCCCGCGCCCTGGGCTTTGCCTCTGCGGGCCCCGCGAGCTCAAAACGAGCCCCCAGAGGGCGCTCAACCTTGAAAGCCCGCACAGGCACTCCCGCCGCGTCGAGGCGGTGGGAACCTACCTGAACCAGTTGCCGCCGCATTGAGGCGACGTGGACCCTTCCGAACATCTCCTGTCCCACGCAAGCCGGAGGCAAGATGAGGAATTATCTGTATGAGGACAATACTAGAAACGCTGTAATAAAGACCTAAATGAGGAACGAGGCCCCATGTTTCCATCAGTTTTCGGGGGTAAAAAAAAAAAACAAAAAACACGACTTCCCACAGAACACCGAAGGGCAACCTATGATAAACTGTAGAACAATGAAAGAGCCCCGCCCCAACGACTAATACTCCTTCTTCAACGACCATACTACAATCGGAACCTCTGAGAGCCAGCACGTCTGGAGGATGTACGGGAAGCCGCGGCCTGCTCCAGAGGACTCTGGAACGCTCTGAGAGCGTTCACGAACGCTTTGGAGCGATGTGCAATCGTACCTAGGACAAAAGAACGTCCTTCAAGAACATGAGACCCTCCGCCAGCCAAAACACACTGAACATCAAAGG
>CAUYUJ010015704.1:384121-409121 GCA_963575745.1 Prorocentrum cordatum | reverse complement strand
CATCTGAAACAAATCGCCAGCATAATGGCCACCACGTGCGACAGCAAACTCCATCAATTAAAAACGCTGTTCATGTTGACCTGAGCACTTACCTCATCCCCGTAGTAGTACTCCATAGCCTCCGCTTGCATGCTCAGGCCCATCGCCGCTGGCACCTCTGTTTAAAACTCGGGCTCCTTGGACGTCGCCAGCTTCAATGGCGCGAGCCCCGGCGTCCGCGTGCGCCTCCTCGGCGTCTCCTTCCCCTGATCCTTGGCGCATGCCAAACCCACAGCGTTTGTAGGTGTCTTACCCGTCCGGCTGCATGCATGCGCATCGCGCCCTTCGCCGCTGCTGAGCCCGCCCCCAACTCCAGCGCGATCTTGACTTCCCCCTTTCTTAGCCCCGCCATCTCCTGCAGCGCGCGCTCGATCATGGGGCCCCGCGCGGCGCGCGACCCCGTGGCGCGGAACTGCGACCCCCGGCTCGACGCCGCCGCCCGCGCTTGAGATCGAACCCAACTCTTCAACGGACGGGCGCCCAAGCGAATGCCCCCCGACCAAGTGCCCCTGCAGGTGCCCCCCTGCCCAGCCCAGTCTGAGCCGACCGAGACCTGAACCTGGACAGCCACCTCCTGACACGGGCAGAAGATCGCGACGTCGACCGTCCGCCCCCCCAACCCACCCCGCCCCAGGCACTTCGCCGAGCGCTTCTGCTCCGGGGCGCGCTTCGCCCCCAGGCCGTTACATGAGCGACCCTGCTGGCGAACAGCATCTGGGATATCCCAGCGGTCGCTCGCCAGACGCTGACCAGTCCCACCGCAGCTCTCGTGCTTCGTCGCGCCCTGTCTTGTCGCTGGGTCTACCGATTCGCGACCCCCCTCGCTGCGCGCTTTGAACTCGGCGCGTCTGCCGGCTTGGCGTTCGCCAGATCATGAACCTCCACCATCTTCAAGGCCAGCTTCGGGTCTGGCCAGACACCGAATCCCTCCTCGCCCCAGTGCGCCGCCGCCCTGTTGAGGAACGCCCCTTCGGCTGCCCCATCCAAGTCCCCCCCATGACGGGCGAGTAGACAACCATCTCACTATTGCAATATAAATGGCACGCCGCGCCGTCTCCAAGTCGACGCGCCCATTCTGACAGACGCCGTCGCGGGCCCCGCCTGCGAACAGCATCGCTGCCTCTGGCGTCTCATGCGAAGCAACCTGCGCCTTCCAAAGCACCCCGGGTCGCCGATGCTCAGGTGGCCAGCGACGCCGCGGCCCATTCATCGATGCGTGGAAAAACGCAACTAGCACGTCGTAGAGTCCGAGCTCCTTCTTCCGCTTCCATTCTGAGCTCGTCGGCGCTGTCCTCGAGATAACCGCCTCGGCCGCCCGCGGCGCCGATGCAACTGCGAGATGGGCGGGGTCTGCGGCTAGAGCTGGGCCCGCTGGACCGCCCCGCTCCCGGGCTCAGCCTCGAAGAAAATCCCCGCGAACTTCGCCGTGCGCCCTGCGTTGTGGATGGGCAAATGTCCCCTTCGCAGGCTGCGCAACCGCCAGTGGGCCCATGCTCCACGACCAGCGCCTTCGCGACGCACTCCTCCGTTGCGCTACCTGGCGCCCGCGCCCAGGCCATTTGGATCCCGCGGTGCGCCAGTCAAACAACTCTAGACCTCCTCGTCGCACTTGTCCTCGGCGCCCCTCCGCTTCGCCGCCCTGGCGAGCTCGACGCCGCGGGCCGCGCCCGCGATGATCTCGTCGCTCTCGTCGCGCCTTCCCGGGGGGACCAGCTCCAACATCAAGTAGTCATTTGCATGCGTATAGTTGCCGATCACCTCGCCGACCCGGGCCGACCCCTGGTTGCATGATCATCGACCTGGGATGGAAAAAACACAAGTGGCCATGTTGGAAAATCCTTAACAGTTCTTCGTCGGCAAATTATTAATTTTGGGCGGCGCGCCCATCGCCGAGCGGGGGCGGGGCGGAACAGATAGGGGAACGGAAGAACGAAGGGCGCCGCGATGGGATTGCGAGGACTACCGCGTGGAATACGCGAGCACGAATGCCACGATGATGTCTAGAACGCTTCTTCGCTTTGGGGTCGAGGCATGACCCCGCCGACGCGAGCTCTCGGGGCTGAAGACGCGAGCCCTCGCGGCCTGCGACGCCGCGCCTGGGGCCTGCCACGCGGGGCCCTGGGGCCAGTTCGCGACCACCTGTGGCCTGCGACTTGGATGCTCAGGGCCCTTCACGCGCATCCCTGGGGTGGGGGGGGTGGGGGGGCGATGCGAATTCCAAGCGCGCCGCGCGACTCCGACGGCCGAAATCGCCGGGGACCGAAGCCCGCGGCGCGAGTTCCTGGGCCCCGCGAAGCGCCCCACACACACACACACACACATACACATACACATACACACACATACACACACATACACATAGACATACACATACACATACACATACACATACACATACACATACACATACACATACACATACACATACACATACACATACACACACACACCACACCACACCACACCACACCACACCACCCCACCCCACCCCACCCCACCCCACCCCAGGGCTTACGGGGCCGTCTTCTCCAGCATGCGACGGGGGCCCATGGGACATCGGGCCCAAATTTGCAATGGCATCCGAGTTGGCTCAGACTGGGCTGACTCGGCTGAGCTAGGCAGGGATGGCCTAGACCATGGCAGGGTTACACGCAGCATGGGCCTGGTAAGACTTTACCACGAGCCTTTGCATTGCGAGGGGGGGGGGGGGGCTGTCAACGGCGCAACTGTCGCAACTTCTGTAAGCTCCTGGGTAAGCCAGCGGAGTTGTACGCCACGCGATCCAGACGAGATCTCGCGGCTCCCTGGATAATGAAAGTGGGTGGTAGTGGTGGGAGGGGGGGACGTGGTGATGGGGGGGGCGCGGTGGTGGTGGGGAGGAGTGCGCGTGCGTGCGCGCGCGTGCGTGCATGCGTTGTGCGCGTGTGTGTGTGTGTGTGTGTGCGTGTGCGTGAGGGGCGTGCGTGTGCGTGCATGCGCGCGCGTGTGTGCGCGCGCGTGTTTGTGCGTGTATGTGCGAGCGTGCATGTGCCAGTGCACGTCCCTGATGTGCGTGTGTGTGCGTGTGCGTGCGTGTGTGTGCATGCGTGCTTGTGCGGGTGCGTGCGCGCGTGCGCCTCTGTGTGGTGAGTGGGTGGGCGTGTGTGTGTGTGCGTGTGTGCGCGTGCGTGGTGGTGGCGGTGTGGTGATGGTGGTGGTGGTGCGCAGGTGTGTGTGTGTGTGTGCGGGTGTGTGTGCGTGCCCGCGTGTGTCCGTGCGTGTGTGTGCGTGCGCGTATTGTGGTGGTGTGCACGCGTCCCTGCGTGTGTGTGTGCGCGTTGTGGGAGCGGTTTGCGTGGCGGTGGTGTGCGTGTGTGTTGTGTTGGGGTGTGTGTGTGTGTGTGCGTGTGTGTGCGTGTGCGTGCGTGCGCGCGCGTGCGCGCGTGCGCGCGTGCGTGTGTGCGCGTGCGTGGCGTGTTTGCGCGTGTGTGCGTGGTGCGCGTGCGTGTGCGGGTGGGCGGCGGCGGTGTGCATGCGTGGTCGCGGTGCTAAGTGCGGGTGTTGTTTGGGGAGATACGTAGTTTTATACACAGACGTACATGTGTATATACACGCGCACACACATTTGTATGTATATAGTTGTATGTGCATGCAAGCATGCATGCATGTGCGTGCACGCATGTGTGGGTGTTTGTATGTGTGTGTGCGCACGTACGCACTCGAAGTGGTGGCGGGGGGGGGGGCGGCGGGGGCGCGCGGTCTGCGCGCGTGCGCGCGCGCGCGGCGGGGCGGTGGCGGAGCGGGGAGGGGGGGGCGGGGGGGAGGGGGCAACTGTCACCGCGCCATGTGTCATCTCGAAAGGGCCAGTCCTTGTTATAGCAGTCATTGCTATAGGATGGGTCGGGCACGCACATGGCGGTTGTCGCGCGCGCGGGGCGGCGCTTACCAACGCGGCGGTCGTAGGTTCCGTTCCGTTCGCTCGTGCTTGCGCGCGGCGCCAAGTGCGGGCGCGATTGCATCGGGCAGATGCCCATCTCTGGCGCCCGCCTCGCAGGAAGGCGAGGTTGCGTTTGGGAAATTTCTCTCCACGGGTGCGATGTTTTTCTCTGCGCGCGCGATCTATTTCCCCCATGGGTGCGATCTATTCTCTCCAAGGGCGCGATGGACATCCCCCGCGGGCGCGATGCATTTTCCCCAGGGGTGCGTTCTCCCCGTGGGCGCGATTGATTTTCTCCGCGGGCGCGATTTATTTTCTCCGCGGCTGCAAATCAGTTTCTCCGTGGTTGTGGTTGATTTGCTCCGCGGGCGCGGTTCCCCCCCCCCGCGGGCGCGATGCATTTTCTTCGCGCGCGCGATTATTGCTCCGAAGGCGCGATTGTTTTTTCTCCGCGCGGGCGATTTTCCCGCGGGCGCGAATTCATTCCCCTGGGTGCTATTGTTTTTGTTACTCAGCGGGCGCGGTTGTGTTTAGCCGCGTGCGCGAATTATTCCCTCCATGGGCGCGATTTATTTTCCCCGTGGACGCGATCGATTTTCTCCGTGGGCGCGGTTCAATGTTCCGTGAATGCGTTTTCTTCGCCGCGGGCGAGATCTATGTTCTCCCCTCGCGCGATTGTTTCTCCGCGGGCGCGATTTATTTTCCCCGAGGGTGATATGCGCGGTTTATTCTTCCGTGGGCGCGATGCATTTTTTCCGCGAACACGATTCATTTCCGCGGGTGCGATTGATTTTCGCAGCGGGTGCGATTCATCTTCTCCATGGGCGCAATTTAGCATTCCCCGTGGGCGAGATTTAATGAGGGGGCGCCTTCCACTCTGATCTCCCCGATGCGGCGGCGACGGGCCCGTCGCGGACGGATGCGCAACAACGATCTGTCCGCCGCGCGGAACTATTGAGACATGATTGTATAAAGTGACGCGATGTGCGATGGGCGCGCCGTGGACAGCGAAGTTCAACCATGCGTGGCGCGCAATATTTTCGGTGCGACGGCGACGGCGGGTGGCCAGACAGATGCACAGCACGCAACCAGGCACGTTCGCCGACGGCACGACAGCGGCCGCCGAGGCCGCGACAGATAGACAGTTCGTTTGTTTCCGGACCTCCCCGCGCGGTGCGACGGCGACGGGGGGGTGGCCAGACGCATGGATTGCACATAGCTGCGCATGTCGGCCTGGCCAACGGTGCGACAGCGACCGGCGGGGCCGCGACAGATACACAGCCTGTTTCCCACCCCCCGCGCGCGGCGCGACGGCGACGGAGGGCGGCCCGACAGATGGACCCAGCCTGCTATGGACCTCCGACACGCGCGCGCGGGTTCTGTAGCGTCCACAATAGAAAAGTCGACGCGCCCGTCGGCCTCCTTAAAGAGCCACAGAAATTTAAAATTCGGTTTATAAACTTCCATGCCGACTTTTCTATTGTGGACAACACAGAACTCCGACGCGCGCGCGCGCGCGCGTCGGGGGTCTGTAGCGCCCACAATAGAGAAGTCGACGCGCCCGTCGGCCTCTTTAAAGAGCCACAGAATTTAGAATTCAGTTTTAAGAATTGCATATCGACTTTTCTCTTGTGCACAACAAAGAACTCCGACGCGCGCGCGCGCGTCGGGGGTCTGTAGCGCCCGCAATAGAGAAGTCGACGCGCCCGTCGGCCTCCTTAAAGAGCCACAGAAATGTAGAATTCAGTTTTTAGACGCAGCACCCCGCAAGTGCGGATAAGAGTGAGGGGGCGGGCGCGGGCGACGCGGGCGTCGTCGAGCCGGCGGACCTCGTGGCCCCCACCTTCCCTGTCGATGGCGATCTCTCCTCCTCCTCCTCCTCCTCCCCCCCCCTCCCCCCCCTCCTCTTCCTCGTCCTCGTCCTCGTCGTCATCGCCCCCCTCCTCCTCCTCCCTCCTCCTCTGTTCCTCCTCGTCCTCCCTCCCCCCCCTCGTCCTTTCATCATCGTCCTCCCATCGTCGTCCTCCCCCTCATCGGCCTCCATCATCGTCCTCCCATTGTCGTCCATCACCATCATCCTCCCCCTCCCCCCCTCCTCGTCCTCCCCCTTCCCGCCCCCCCCCCTCGTCCTCCTCCTCCTTTTCTCTCTCCACATTATCCTTACATCCTCTCTTCTGCCGCGTTCTCCTCGTCCCCTGTTTACTCCTCCTGCCTCCCCCTCCTTTCCCAAGATAACTACAACGCAGTCCTTTTTTCTACTTTATGCTTCCTGCCTTCTCTGATCAAGGCAACTCGCCAGGGCAAAGTTGCTGGGCGGGCTGGCGTGGATGCGCGGGGCTTGAAGAGGCCCTTGCGGGCTCAGACGGCATGCGAAAATCCGCCGCCGCGTTTGCGCGGCATTGGTTTGTTCAGTGAACGTGGTTTAGGTCGCGGGTGGGTCGCGGGCCCCCCCACCTACACCTGGAAGGAATGCAAAAGCAACCCGCCGCAGGCGCCAACAAAAATTCGCTCGCCCACTGAACGCGGTTTGGGTCGCCACCCGCGGGCTCTCCACCGGGAACGGATGCGAAAGATACCCGCCGCAGGCGCCGAAAAATGTAGCTTGCACCATGAACGTGGTCGCGGATGGCCCGCGGGCTCTCCGTCTGAAACGAATGCAAAAGATGCCCGCCGCAGGCGCCGAAAAATGTGGCCTGTACCCTGAACGTGGTTTGGATCGCGGGTTGGTCGCGAGTTGGTCACGGGGTGGGTCGCGGGCTCTCCACCTGGAAGGAAAGGAAAAAAACCCGCCGCAGGCGCCGAAAATTGTGGTTTGTACCTTCAACGTGGTTAGGGTCGAAGGTGGGTCGCGGGTGGGTCGCGGGGTGGGTCGCGGGTGGGGGTGGGTCGCGGGTGGGTCGCGGGTGGGTCGCGGCGGGGTGCGTCGCGGTGGGCGTCGCGGCGGGTCGCGGGGTGGGTCGCGGGGTGGGTCGCGGGGTGGGTCGCGGGGTGGGTCGCGGGTGGGTCGCGGGTGGGTCGCGGTGGGTGGGTCGCGGGGTGGGTCGCGGGGCGGGACGCGGGGTGGGTCGCGGGGTGGGTCGCGGGGTGGGTCGCGGGGTGGGTCGCGGGGTGGGTCGCGGGTGGGTCGCGGGTGGGTCGCGGGTGGGTCGCGGGGTGGGTCGCGGGTTGGGTCGCGGGCGGGTCGCGGGGCGGGTTGCGGGCGGGACGCCGACGACAAACAACAACATCAACAAACAACAACAAACAACAACAACAAACAACAAACAACAGCAACAACAACAACAACAACAACAAACAACAACAACAACCAACAACAACAACAACGAGAATCCGCGCCGCGGAATTCCACTTCAGCCACGCACCCAGGGACAGTGAGTGACCGTTCGGCCCCCTTACTCTGATTTGCATATCGACTTTTCTCTCGTGGACAACACAGAAATCCGACGCGCGCGCGGGGGGGGGGTCAGTGGCGCCCACGATGGAGAAGTCGACGCGCCCGTCGGCCCCCTTAAAGAGCCGCAGAATTTTAGAATTCAATTTTTAGATTTGCACATCGGCTTTCTTTTGTGGACAACACAGAACTCCGACGCGCGCGCGCGCGCGCGCGTCGGGGGTCTGTAGCGACCACAATAGGTGTAGAAGTCGACGCGCCGACGGCCCTTCCTTAATGAGCCGCATGAATGTATAATTCTCAGTTTTTAGAGTTGCATATCGACTTTCCTCTTGTGGTACAACACAAGATATTCTGACGCCGCGCGGCGGGAGTCTGTAGTGCCCACAATAGAGAAGTCGACGCGCCCGTCGGCCTCCTTACAGAGCCACAGAAATTTAGAATTCGGTTTCTGAAATTGCATGTCGACTTCTCCATTGTGGACAACACAGAACTCCGACGCGCGCGCGCGCCGGGGGTCTGCAGCGCCCACAATAGAGAAGTCGACGCGCCCGTCGGCCTCCTGAAAGAGCCACAGACATGTAGAATTCAGTTTTTAGGTTTGCATATAAACTTTTCTCTTGTGGACAACACAGAAATCCGACGCGCGCGCGTCGGGGTCTGTAGTGCCCACAATACAGCAGTCGACGCGCTCGTCGGCCTCCTTGAAGAGCCACAGAATTTTTTATTTTAGTTTTTATTATTTTTAGAATTCAGTTTTAAGAATTGCATATCGACTTTTCTCTTCTGCACAACAAAGAACTCCGACGCGCGCGCGCGCGCGCGTCGGGGGTCTGTAGCGCCCGCAATAGAGAAGTCGACGCGCCCGTCGGCCTCCTTACAGAGCCACAGAATTTTAGAATTCAGTTTGTAGAACTGCATATCCACTTTTCTATTGTGGACAACACAGAACTCCGACGATAGGCGCGCGCGCGCGCGCGCGTCGGGGGTCTGTAGCGCCCGCAATAGAGAAGTCGACGCGCCCGTCGGCCTCCTTACAGAGCCACAGAATTTTAGAATTCAGTTTGTAGAACTGCATATCCACTTTTCTATTGTGGACAACACAGAACTCCGACGCGCGCGCGTCGGGGGTCTCTAATGCCCACAAAAGAGAAGTCGACGCGCCCGTCGGTCCTCAAAGAGCCACAGAATTTTAGAATTCAGTTTTTAGGTTTGCATATCGGCTTTTCTTTTGTGGACAACACAGAACTCCGAGGCGCGCGCGCGCGCGCGCGCGCCGGGGGTCTGTAGCGCCCACAATAGAGAAGTCGACGCGCCCGACGGCCTCCATAAAGGGCCACAGAAATTTAGAATTCAGTTTTTAGAATGGCATAACGACTTTTCTATTGTGGACAACACAGAACTCCGACGCGCGCGCACGCGCCGGGGGTCTGTAGCGCGCCCCCCCTCCTCCGCCGCGTCGGAAGAACTCCAAGCCAGTTGCCCAGAGATCCAAGCCGCATGTTCCAACTCAGTCCAAGCCCAAACATTCCCACTACAGTCGGGATATTGCGCGCGGAGGGAACCAGCGGCGCCACTGGGAATCACCCAGAGCTCGGCCTCGATCTGCCCAGCGATTGCCCCGACCGACCTTGAGCGTCGGCCACGATGGCCGCCAGCGACCACCGTGCTACCCAGGGTGACAGCACGAAGCTGGGTCTCAAACCTCCCCCGGGGCCGTTCAATTTGCGATCGCACTTGCACCCATCGCCAAGGCCCCCTGCGGCTCAAGCTGGCGGCGCGGGGGGCGGGGGCGGCGCGACGAGGCGGCCGAGGAGACGAGGGTGTTCATGGAAAGTGGCGGCCCTCCTACGAGCACTGCGCCTTCTTTGTCCCAGCGCAATCATCGTGAAGAGAACATAAAAAAGAAGGAGGGCTCCGTTTGATCGGCGTTGGCTCCGTTTGTGCGGTGTTGGCTCCGTTCGTGCGGTGTTGGCTCCGTTTGTGCGGTGTTGGCTCCGTTCGTGCGGCGTTGGCTTCGTTTTTGCGGTGTTGGCTCCGTTTGTGCGGTGTTGGCTTCGTTTGTGCGGTGTTGGCCCCGTTCGTGCGGTGGTGGCTGCGTCTGTGCGGTGTTGGCTCCGTTTGTGCGGTGCTGTCTCCGTTTGTGCGACGTTGGCTCCGATTGTGCGGTGTTGGCTCCGTTTGTGCGGCGTTGGCTCCGTTTGTGCGGTGTTGGCTCCGTTTGTGCGGTGTTGGGATCCCTCGGGGCTCTTCGGGGCGTTTGGGGATTCGTACTGGGGCCTGGGAGGCTTTCCCCCCGCCTGGGAATTCGGGTCCGCTCCCCCCTCCGCGCGCCGCCGCGCGTGCCCCCCGCGCGCTGGGGGGACGGCTTCTCGACGACGTCGTCGCCGCCGCTGTTGCCCCCCCGTCACATTGACATTCTCTGGGGCTAACCTTTGGTCCTAACGTGCTCCGCGCGCCCGGCCCGCGGGAGCGCAATCCCACTGTACTAAAAATGCCTCTTCCGCTTGTCTAACGTGGGATTTCCGCTTTACTAAAGTGGGCTTGTCCGCTTTACTAAAGTGGCTTTCCCGCTTTAGTAAAGTGGCGTGCCCGCTTTACTAAAGTGTCCTGTCCGCTTTACTAAAGTGGCGCTGCTTGGCATTTTACAGCAAACGAACCCCTTCGTCCACTTTACTAAAGTGGCGTGCCCGCTTTAGTAAAGTGGCGTGCCCGCTTTACTAAACCTTGACAACCCCGGTGCTGCCTTTTCGACACGCACGCATCCCCGGGGACATGGAGATCCACGCAGCCACATCCGGTGCCACTAGAGAGATTCCGGTGCCTCCAGAGATATCGCGAGCATGTGATAGCGCTCGCGGCGATGGCGACGATCGCTGATCCTGATCAAGCAGGGCAGGCAGGCGACGAACAAGTTGCGGACAGTGGGACGGAGTATGTCTGAAACAACTCTGCCTCCTTCTCTCTTCGCGTTCGCTCGGCCTCATTGAAGAAGGAAGATCATGGTGGCGGCGGGCGGTGGTGGCGCGGGGTGGGCTAGAGGTCTTGCGAGCGTGCATGATGCACCCCACGCGATCACATCGCGCACGTAGCACTCTCTCGCGCCCGCCGATCTGGCGAGCGCCGAGGAGAGTTTATTCGCGCGCGGCGAGGCGAGTCGTTCTGCCCGCGGCGAGCTCAGGTCGAGTAAATCTGGAGCGCGCGAGTCGACCTACCGAGTTGAGCGCGAGTCGAGTCGGCGAGCGCGCAATGCGCTTGTCTGGAAGGGGCGCGCGCGCACCTCTGAGCTTCAGTGTCGCGTAGAAAGTCGACGTAACGTCTAAAAAACAAAATTACAAAATCTGGAACCCTTTAAGGAGGCGCTGGAGGAACGCATCTACTTTTTAAGTTTGTCAAGAACTGAAGCTCTAAAGTAGCGCGCGCGGGTGACCACGGTCACCCGCCGCGCGCGCGCGCCTCTGAGCTTCAGTTATATGTATTGTCCGCCGACGTTGAAATCCAAAAGCAAAATTGCAAAATTCTGTAGTCTTTTTAAGGAGGCTGCAGGAACGCGTCGAAAACATAACTGACGGTCAGAGTTGCGCGCGCGCTCTAGATTGCCCACATTCGAAAAGTCGACGTTTAAATCCAAAAAAGAAATTGAAAAAGTTCTGGAGCTCTTACAGGAGGCTGAAGGAACGCGTGTGCTTTTTTATTTTGACAATATGAGCTGAAGCTCAGAGGCGCGCGCGCGCGCCTCTGAGCTTCAGCATTCTATATTCATAGTTCACGATAGAAAAGTCCACGCTTAAGTGCAAAAACGAAATTGCAAAAATCCTAGAGCTCTTTAAGGAGGCTGAAGGAACGCGAAGCTCAGAGGTGCGCGCGCGCGGATGGCCACGGTCACGCGCCGCGAGCGCGCGCCTCTGAGCTTCAGTTCTATATGTATTGCCCACGATCGAAAAGTCGACGCTTAAATAAAAAACGAAATTGAAAAATTCTGTAGCCTTTTAAGGAGGCTGAAGGAACGCGGCATAATTGAGGCTCAGAGGTGCACGCGCGCTGGTAACCGCGGTCACCCGCCGCGCGCGCTTCTGAGCTTCAGTTTTGTTGTTGTTCACTGTAGAAAATTCTATTCCACGCACAAAAACGAAATTAAACAAATCTGGTGTTCTTTAAGGAGGCTGAGGGAACGCGTCTGCCGTTCTATTTTGACAATCTGGAACTGAAGCTCAGAGGCGCGCCTGCGCGGATGACCGCGGTCACCCGCCGCGCGCGCGCCTCTGAGCTTCAGTTCTATATATAGTATTCACGCTATATACATAAAATTCGAAGAACAAAATTGAAACGCTTCTAGCTCGGAGTCTGAAGGAACGCGTCGGTTTTTCTGGCAATGCAAAATTCCCCAACGCGCGCTAGCATCGAGAACGCGCCCCCCCATTTTTTACAAGCAAACAATTACAAAACGCGATGGTTGGCAGACAACGCGCAAAACTGCGCATATATAATGTGTTCTCAAAGCCGAAAAACAGTATAACAGCCACTGTTTCAGACATTCTGGAATTTCAGGAAATGGAATGGTTTAATATAGGGCCACGTTAAGCACAAGTTAAGGATAAGGCGGTTTCAGATAGGGAGAAGTTTTTATCTATAAAAAACGAAACGCATATGTATCAACTATCTTGAACAATACCTTGCATAACTTCACATTAACTAGCATAACTTGGTTTTGACAATAGCAAGACATAGGTGATCCGAAATCCGGGAACGGCGTCTGAAGCGGGATGGGAGGGATGAAGGGGAGTCGTATATCCTTTAGCTTCTATACGCTTTTTTGTTTATTTTTTTTTGTTTTTTTACTCGACACTGTTTTTTTTTTTTCTTTTTTTTTTTTTCTTTATTTTTTCTTTTTCTTTGTTATTTTTTGATTGTTTGTTTTTTTTTCAGCTTTATGTACAGCTTAACGTTAGCGTTGGGCTTTATTTTAGCTTTAGTCTAGCTTTAGCTCAGCTTTAGCTTAGCTTCAGCTTAGCTTCAGCTTAGCTTTAGCTTTCGAGGCCCTAACTCCGAGGTAGGGTCGCACTGGGATAGTTTACAAAACAAGTTGCGGGCGCATCTGAGCTCACCAATTGCCGCCCGAAATGCCCTCACCAACGCGCCTCCTCTTCCTCCTCCTCCCCCACCTCCACCGCTCTCCTCATATTCCTCCTCCTTCTTCTCCTCCTCCTCCTCCTCCTTTCCCTCCTCTTCCTCCTCCTCCTCCTCCTCCTCCTCCTCCCCCTCCTCCCCCTATCCTCATCCGTGGGTCCCCCAACTCCGTCGTCGTCGTCGTCCTCGTCGTCCTGCTCCTAGGTATCGTCGTCGTCGTCGTCGTCGGCGGCGGCTGGCGGCGGTCGGCGGTCGGCGGCGGTCAGCGGTGGTCGGCGGCGGTCAACGGTCGGCGGTCGGCAGTCGGCGGTCGGCGGTCGGCATGCTTCGCTCAAATGTGAGTTGCCGCAGGGATGCGGGGCTCAATCAGGCTGCGTGGTTCCCTTTTCGCATGGCCAGCGATTGCGAGGACGTCGACGTCTCCGGCGAAACGCCCCAGACGCGGCCCTTCGAGGGCCAGCGAGGGAGGGGGAGGAGGAGGAGGAGGAGGGAGGGAGGAGGAGGGGGAAAAGGAGGAGGAGGAGGAGGAGAAGGAGGAGGAGGGGGAGGGAGGCGGGGGAGAGCCGTTCTCCCAGGTCAGAGCCGCCCGCCCAGAGCCTAAACTCCTGCAGAGAGTCGGCGGGCAAGATCCATGTCGCTCCGGCCTGCGAACTCACTTCGATGGCGTTGGCAGGCGTCGCGAAGAGGGGGAGACGGACAAGGAAGACTAGGGGCGGGGAGGAGGACAGCAAAGGGGAGGATGCGGAGTAGAAGGAGGACGAGGCGACAACCACCTCGCGTAGCATTGAAATCGCAGAAGTGCATGGCAACTTCTGCAGTGCAGCAGCCGGGCAGGGGCATGGGGGTGGGAGGAGAAGGGAGGGAGTGGAGGAGGACAAGGAGGATGATGACAAGGACGAAGCGGTTTCGAGATGGCCCGTCGCACGCCACAGGCTGCCTCGCGATCCCTCTTGCGCCAACGGTGCGCCAAAAAAATGTAATACCGCTGCACAAATCGGTTGCTGCACTTGCGTCGGTGGCACTGCCGGGCAACCTTTTTGGTCTTGCCCACGAAATCCTCAGCGTTAAACAAATCGAATCGCCGAGGGTTGAGGCGCGTCTCCCGCACACGAAGGAGCACGTGCGCAAAACTCGCCGACCCATGGGGCCATGGCGCGTGAGATCCTCAGGTTCTCAAGCGGGCCCAGATGGCCCCATGGAGTTGTAGGAGGTGCCCATCGGACCCGGATCTTGCAGGTAGGGCAGGCGGAATTCGCACAGCGATTGAATAATGGATCTTCGGGCGCATCTTCCAAAGGGCTTCGTTATTCTTAAACGAATCGCTGGCTAGTCTTTGACGCGCCAGCCCCTTACAAGGGGCCCATCCGATTGCACGTCAGGGCCCAGCGGAGGGGGCGGAAGAGGGGCGCTGGGAAAAGGCGGGGCGGAGTTATCCGATATAGGAGGGCACGCGCGAACGTGAGAGCGAGCAGAGACAGGGGCAGGGGCGGCATGTAGATTCTGCATTGCGGCGTCGGGCTTTCGACAGAAGTGAATTCTAGCAGCAGAGAAAATAATCACCGAGCTTGCTGGCCTTGTCGGCCTCGGCCCGGGTCAAAAAAATGTCACCCGCGTCAAAGATCTTAATGCAAGAGAGGAGTGCCCACATCATTGATCCCCTCATTTTGGCGTCGTCGGACGCGTCGAGCCCCGACTCAACAATTGTTGTAGCCTTGTTGGCCAACCATATAAATATCCACGGACCCCCACAAGGGCCCCCAGCGTGCCATCCTGATTCTCAGTATCGTTGCGTGCGTCGGTGTCTCATGCGTTTCTCGCCGTCTCCCTATTCCCCTTGCCCCAACCATCACTGTTCTTCCCCGCCCCCCGCCGCGCTACTACCACTCGCACCCGGAAAGCAGAGGGTTTCCGCGGGGCCAGCGCGCAGCGCCACATCATCATCTTACATTTGGCTCCTTTCATGCGGGTCTCGAGCGAAGGGTAATCCACGTTGTCTGATATCGAAAGTGTTTTCCGATTAAACTTGGGCACTTTCAATAGTCGGCCATGGTTTTTGTAAAACCTTCTTGCTTCGTTCCAGAGTTTGTGGAGAGCTTGGTCGAGGGTGTCGATGCCATAGTACCGTGTAGCCATGATATACATCATGCTTCCACAAAGATCCGACGCCCCGCATTTGTGTAAATGGCATGTGAATGTCACTATCCCCTCCCACTTCCCCCCCGCGCTGTTCCTCTTTCGCTGATCCTCCTGCTCGTTTCGTCGGCGGCCAGCTTTCCACCCATTCTCGTCGATGTCGCCGTCGTCATCCTCGCCATCTGGCCTTCCCTCCTCATTCCCACCCTATCTCGCTCCCCCCTCCCCTCCCCCGCCCACGCGGGCAACGGCGGCTCGTGGGAGACGACAGTTGCCATCGCTCTTTGACAAAGCCGAGGTGCGCCAAGTGCAACAAATCGAAATGGTTATCATGTATGGTCCAAGATCGTATGAGAGACCACGGGCTGCGTTCACTGCCAGGGTGCGTTTCCAGATAATCCTGTCCGAGGCCCCTCCTCCTCCTCCTCCTCCTCCTCCTCCTCCTCCGTCCTCCTCCTCCTCGTCCTCCTCCTCCCCCTCCTCCGCCTCCGCCTTATCCTCCTTATGTTCCTCCTCCTGTTTCTCCTCCTCCTCGTCCTCCTCCGTCCTCCGTCCTCCGCCCTCCCCCTCCACCTTCTCCTCTTCCTCCTCCCCCTCCCCGTCCCCCTCCCCCATCTCCAACCGTGCAGGTCCT
Organism: Prorocentrum cordatum; assembly: GCA_963575745.1. Lineage (NCBI taxonomy): Eukaryota > Dinophyceae > Prorocentrales > Prorocentraceae > Prorocentrum > Prorocentrum cordatum. Next base: position 393,881 of record CAUYUJ010015704.1, on the reverse strand, counting down.
GATGCGACGTCAAATTTCGCCGCCAGGCTGCCGAAGGACCGAACGAATACCTCGCGATGGGGCAGGGGGCGATCCCACGGAATTTATTATCCACGGCCTTGAACCCCCCCGAATAAGCGCAGGCCCGAGCGCGGGCCCAGGACCCCCAGGAACTCACAGAGCCGTTGTTTTGATGCGAGGAGGTTGGCCAACGTTCGACCCCCAGGTTGCGCGCTGTAGGCGTCGTCGAATTTGCCGCCAATACACAATTCACATATAAAGTTAGACACGAAGTTTTTCTCGAACCTGTGGCAAGCAACCTTCTCTTTCAGGTCCCCGGTCCACGCGTGAAACGTTGCGAACCACCCTCCCGCCAGGGGTTGACATTGTCGATCGTAGCGGAATGAACTATTATCAAACTTCTCACCGTCATGGTTCAAACTCGGATGGTTCCCGCTTTCTAGCACGTCAATGTTCCATTTGATGAAGTTTACAATCTGTACATCCGTCACGCCAGGTATGTATTTCTGTTTTTCGATGATCAAGATCGGCATTTGCAGGTCGTAGCTTGTAATATCACAAACCATTGCCGAACTCCAGCTGAATACCAGAAACTCGGTCCCAGAGTAAATCTCAACACCATCAGAATGAAAGTCCATTGGTATAGTAGATGTTATATATTCGGCCCAATTCTGATCTTGGAAGATGTGGTGGTCCGATCGGTAGGTCTTCACGTGATCCCAGAACCATCCAGCGGCGGTGTCTCCCCTGGGGCCTTGCATGCTCAATTTCCATTGGTCTGGGTGGCGATACAACTCAGCAAAAACCTCGTACGGGGCGAAACAATAAACTTCCTCGCGCGATGTATTGCCGCCTTCATCAGCCACCGTTAACATCAACGGGTACGGCGTGATCTCGTTCCCAAAAAGACCGCGCATCCGAGCGTGGGCATTCCGCTCAGCATTTTCTAATCTATTTGGCGGGGCCAGCTTTGCCATGAAATCGACGCAGCCACCCCCTCTCCCGGTGGCGGTCAGGGCTCGCGCAAATTGCACGATGGCGCTGAGATGTTGCCCTCCAGAGCCCACCTGCTCAAGGAAGAAATCCTCAACGGGGTCCCCAGGCCCGTTCTTGTCGAACAGCCCGGGCGCGCTCCTCGGGGGGCAGGCGGATTGGCGACAGGTCCTCCTCCTCCTCCTCCTCCTCCTCCTCCTCCTCCTCCTCCCTCCTCCGTCCTCCTCGTCTGCCTCCTCCGGGCTCGGCGACGCTCGCGCAGCAGGCGCACGGGCGCGCGCGCCCGATGCTCGTGCCACTTGGGCCCCGTTTCGCCGAAGGCCCCATCGGCGAAGGAGGGGGGGGGGAAGAGGAAGAGGGGGGGGGGGGCGGAGGAGGAGCAGCAGGAGGAGGAGGAGAAGGAGGAGCAGCAGGAGGAAGAGGAGGAGGAGGAGGAGGTGGATGCTGAGGAGAGGAAGGGGGGGGGGAGGGGGGAAGGAGGGGAGGGTGAGGGGAGACAAAGACATGCACGAGCAGGGGGTGAGGTGTCCTTGCACGCTGTAGATCTGCGTGGGCCCCAGCAGCTCCAGCATCTCCAGGGCGACGGGGCCCTGGGCGCCGGCGGCAGTTGGGCGGGGTGCGCGGCGCGGGCGGCACAGAAGTGGGATAGCGGACTTGAGGCTTCACCGTTTTGGGTGTCCAGGGGGCCGTCTTGGGACCGTCGGAAACTCATTCAGGATCGAAAAAATCGCAACCTACCGAGGGGGGGCTGGGAGGGGCGGTGGTGGGATTGGGCGAGGAGGGCGGGGGAGGGGGGGTTGGGATGGGGATGGGGGGGGGGGAGGGGGCGGGGATGGGGTAGGGATTTGCGCAGCAAAAGCAACACTTGGGGAGGGGATGGAGGGGGGATGGGGGAGGGGATTGGGGGGCGGGTGACAGGGGGAGGGTGGGAGATGGGATTTCCTGCAGGGCCGTGGCCCGTCTGCCCTCAGGAAACCTGGTTTTCGTGTCAAATCAAGGCGGCCTCCATCTCCTCCTCCTCCTCCTCCTCCTCCTTATCCTCCTCCTTCCGCCTGCTCTCCTCCTCCCAAATCATCCTCCTCTTCCTCCTCCATCTTCCAGCCTCCTCCTGCTCCTCAAGTCAAGGCGCCTCTTCCTCCCGCCTGCCCCCCATCCCTCTCATCCGCCCCTCCTAACAACACCATCATCAGCTGTTCCCTGAGAGGGAGGGCCTCGGGGCGGCTCGACCATCAGCGATGGGGGGCGGAGAGGGAATAAATACTGCGTCATGTTAGTCAGCAGCGGAAGGGGATGATGGAACGATAGAACAAGGAGGAAGAGGAAGGGGAAGAGAATGAGGAGGACGACGTCGAAGGGTAATGCGCGAGGAAGAGGATGAGCAGCAGCAGCAAAATCGGGGATGGACAGAACCCCCTTTAGTAAAACGTGGTTTAGTGAAAACGACCTGAGGCCCAAACCTGGCGGGCGCAAGCCTGGAAAATAACGACCGCGGCGCCATCTCGAGAACCGAAAACGGACAATTCACTAGTCGACGCGTCACCGCGCCAAGCACAACTGACCTACAATATTGCTGGTTGTCGGCGTCGTCGCCGTCGAGAAAGCGCGATCGTCGTCAACGTTACCCTTGCCACCCCCCCTCCAAGAAGAAAGAGCGCGGCAGTGCCATGAACCACCACGAACACTATGCGCTGACCCCCGTGCGATCGCACGGCGCGCATCTGACAGTGCTGGTCGCAGGGAAGAAGTTAGAATAGGAGTTGAGGAAGGAGTTAGAAGGGGGGCGAGGGGGGGAGGACGAGAGGACGTTGCACTTGAAGAAGCACGAGGGGGAGGAGGAGGAGGAGGAGGAGGGGAGATATTGGAAGGGGAGGTGGAGGAGGTGCAAGAGCCCCTAGGACAGCGGTGAAAAACATACCTGAGGAGGAGGCGGGGGAGGATATATTGGAGGAGGAGGAGGAAGTACTGGAGGAGGCAGACTCTGCAGCAGGAATAGCAAGTGGAGGAGAGGTGGGACCGCACGGCCCCGCGCGCCAGCCAGCCATCTCACGCCGGCTGTCGCCTACGCAGCCGCATCCCCTGTTTTTTTCTCCGCCGCCTCGTCCTTCATAAGGCGAGATATGGAAAAGGAGGAGGAGGAGGTAGGAGGTAGGAGGAAGAGGAGGAGGAGGAGGAGGAGGAGGAGAAGGAGGAGGAGGAGGAAAAGGAGGATGGGGGAGGAGGAGGAGGAGCAGGAGGAGAAGAGAAGGAGGGGGAGGAGGAGGAAGGGAGAAGAGGAGGTTAGGAGGGAGGGGAGAGAGGAGGAGGAGGAGGAGGAGGAGGGAGAGGGAGGAGGAGGGAGAGGGAGCAAGGAGGAGGAAAAGGAGGGGAGGAGGAGGGGAGGAGGAGGAGGAGGAGGAGGAGCAAGCGTCGCTGCTGCGATCCGACTGAGGGGGAGAGGGGAGGAGGAGAGAAAGGAGAGGAGGAGGGGGAGGAGGGGGAGGAAGCAGGCTTTCTTCCAGATCGCATTATACTTAGGCTTTCCTTATTTCGACTTGCACTTCGACTCGTAGAGTTTGAGCACGTCCGCCGCTTTGTTCCGCACGGTCGTCATGGCATCACTCTCCGTCTGATTCTTCCTGACCAGGTCGTGCACCAGCCCATGGCACTTCTCGAGCGCCTCGCTCAGCTTCTCGAGCTGCGAGACGAGGGTGGTCGACACCTGCATGTGGCGCATCTGCAGGAGCATCGGCTTGATCTTGCCCTGCGCCGTCGCCAACTTGCCCATCAAGGATTTGGCATCCTTGACGGGGTCCTTGAGCTCGACCTTGGCGTCGTTCTCGCTCTCGGCGCCGGTGCCCGCGCCGTCGCCTGCGCCCTTGCCCGTGCCGCCCTTGCCCGCGCTGGCCTTGCCCTTGATTTTGCTCTTGCCGCCCTTGCCCACGTTATTGCCCTTGCCGTCCTTGCCCTTGCCGTCCTTGCTGGCGCCCTTCTTTCCTTTCACCCCTTTGCCTTTCTTGCCCATGCCATTGGCGAATGTCGGCTCCCACCACTCAGACCACGAATCACCCCACCAACTTTCGCCGCCCCCGAACGAGCCCGCCATGTCCGAGAAGCCCGACATGTCCCCAAAAGAGCCCGTGGTGCCCAAGGCCTTCGAAATCGCTGCTGCATCCTCGCCAGTGGTGATGTCCGCAGTGCTCGCCATCTCGGTCGAGTCCGCGAGCTCCCGGGACAGGGTGAGCGACTCCTCGTCGAGGATCCAGTACTTGATCTTGGTGTCGTCGTGAGGCGTGTACAGGTCCCTGCTCCACAAGCCCTTGGCCCAGCAGTCGTTGACGATGGTATCGACGTAGGCCTGGTCGTCGTGGTATTTCGAAAGCAAGTCATCCACCGTCAGCTTCTTGTACTTCATCTCGCCCTTCTGCGCGTTCGTGAGCCGCCGTTTGATCGTGAGGACGGTCTCCGCGAGGCTCTCCCCCGATTCGAACCAGTCCTTGAACAGTGTGGCCCGCGAGCCAACCCCGTCCTTGAACTTCTCGACCAAGTTTGGATAGTTGGTGGCCGTGTCCCTCCTCCTGAACAGGCGCAGGAATCGCATGTAGGAAGCACGATCGACTGAGGAATTGAACGCGGCTTCTGCAGCGGCATCTGCTTCGACTGGGGCCTCCTGCGCCTGCGCCGCTGCCGCCGAGCCCGCCGCTGCCGCTGCCGGCGGAGCGCCCGTCGCCTGCGCCATCGGCACCATTGGAGTCATCGTCGAGCTCGCGCCTGGGCGGCCCTGCGCTGCCGCGGCTGCCTCGGCTTCCTCGGAAGCCTGCCTGACCGCGCGGGCGTCGGGTGATTCAAGCTCGTCGGCGACCCCTGCATCCTCCGACGCCTCCTCGGCCTCCGCGGCCTCGGCCTCCGCCTCCTCGGCCTCCTCACCAGCAGCCGCATCCTCTTCCTTCCCTGGCGCCTCCACCTCCTCCTCCTCTGCATCGAGCGCCGCGTCCGCCTCTGCAGCCGCCTGCAGTTCCCCAACGGAGTTGAGCAACTCGTCGTCATGCTGCTCCTGTTCGGCGGCCTCAGCCTCGAGGGCGCCCTCTTTTTCAAGCACTCCTTCGAGCGCAGCGTCGACGTCGCAATCGTCGGTCATGGCGTCGCCAACGGCCTCGCCCTCCTGCAAGGCACCTACATCAATGTCGTCGACCTCGCCAACGTCGGCCGCCCCATCGCCATGGGCCTGCTCCGCGTCATCGGCCTCTCCAGCCTCCTGCAACCGCGACCCCCGGAGGGCATCCTGCGTCTCAGAGGTCGTCGTCGCCGCCGTCGTCGTCGTCGTCGTCAACGTCGCCCTCGATGTCGTCGTCGCTTTCGTCGTCGCTGTCGCTGTCGTCGTCGTCATCGTCGTCGTCGACGGACTATATATAGGCGAGAGCCAAATGGATATCACCCAGGTCCAGCCCGGCAAGCATATCCGCCTCATCTCCGCGAGGGGCGAACATCTCCTCGTCCGGGACCCCCGCCCTCTGGCACTCAGTGATACTCGTCTCGGTCGCGAAATCCTGGGGTCACCCCCAAGCTGGCCGGGTCCATCGCATTCGGAAGCAACTTGAGGGCCTCTTGGGAGCCCCCATTGGGCCGTCCGAGAATGCGAGGGCTTGCGGGAGACATCCTGGGAAACATCTTGGGCGTGGGGGTAGGGCATCTTGGGAAGCCGTGGCATTTTGGGGCTACGTGGGCCCAGATAACACGCCACGCATCGCACATGCACGGGCTCTGTCTGCAAGGTGCGCCTACGAGTGAGAGCGCAGTTAGAGAGTGAGTACGTGCGTGCACGTGCGCACGTGTGTATATGCGTCTTATGTTTCACAGGCGGGGTCCTCCTTGAGCGCCAACAGTGCATCCGCAGAGGTCTCACCGCCCACCAGTTTTAGGAGGTCTTTGTTGTGCATCATGATATCTACCATTGCCTCTGGCGAGACCGAAAACGTAGCTGCGAACGCAACGACGCCCTTCCTGATGTCGTCGTCGGAGGTCTGCGCAGAGAGCAGGAGGGGGGGGAGGAGGAGGAGGAGGTGGATGGGGAGGAGGAGGAGGAAGGAGGGAGGAAGGGAGAAGGGGGAGGAGGATGGGGGAGGAGGAGAAGGAGGGGGGGGTCGAGGAGGAGGCGGTGGTGAAGCGGATGAGGTGGGGATGAGTGAAGGGGGGATGAGTGAAGGGGTGATCTTAGGGCTGTCGAGGGAGAAGGGGAGGGGGTCGAGGAGGAGAGGGCGAGGAGGTGGAGGTGGAGGAGGACGAGGGGCCCGAGGAGGCGGGGCGAAAGCAGAAGAGGAGGTGGATGAGGAGGAGAAGGAGGAGGAGGGAGAGGAAAGGGAGGAGGGGGAGGAGGAAGATCTGGAGAAACCTCTGGAGGAGCCGCTCAGGCTGGCTCGGTCACCCCTGCACGCCCAGGAAGCAGGAGGAGAGTTGAAATTGCAGGAGGTGGCGAGGGGGAAGCAGGGGAGCAGGAAGAGGACGAATAGTGAGAAGGTGGACTGACGCCTGCGAGATAACGGACGCACTGTCGCCGGGGTCGCCATCGGCGTCGGTCCAGGACAGGACGGGCTTCTTCACGGGGGTCGGGGGGGCGCTGCCGTCGCGGTTGAACGGGCGCTTCAGGATCGATCCAGCAGCGCTGCTCGCGGGCGAAGCCTCAGAGGAGGGCGATGAGGAGGAGGGGGCGGATGAGGAAGAGGATTGGGAGGAAGAGGAGTAGGGGGAGGAGGAGGAGGAGGAGGAGGGAGAGGACGGGGAGGAGGAGGATGACGAGGAGGAGAAGGAGGAGGAGTGGAATGGCGAGGAGAAGGAGGAGGATGAGGAGGAGGAGCAGCAGCAGCAGCAACGGCAGGAGGAGGAGAGGGCGGAGGACGAAGATGAAGAGGAGGAGGAGGAGGAGGAGGACGGGGGGGAGGAGGATGATGAGGAGGAGAAGGAAGAGGAGTGGAAGGGCGAGGAGAAGGAGGAGGAAGAGGACGAGCAGCAGCAGCAGCAGCAGCAACGGCAGGAGGAGGAGAGGGCTGAGGACGAAGAGGAAGAGGAGGAGGAGGAGGAGGAGGAGGAGGAGGAGGAGGAGGAGGAGGAGGGGATGACGAATAGGGCTCGTAGGGCAAAGGACAAGGCCTTCGCCCTGGCAGCGGGCGTACTGGGCGTCGGGGGCTGCACGGGCGTGGCGGGCTGCATTCCTGGCATCGGCGTCGTGGGCGTGGCTGGCTCCACCGCTAGCGCCGGCGTCTTGGGTTTGGCGGGCTGCACTGCTGGCGCTGGCTTGGCGGACTGCACCGCGGGCGTCAGCGTCTTGGGCGTGGCGGGCTGCACCGCTGTCGTTGGCGTCTTGGGCTTGGCTGGCTGCGCCGCTGGCGTTGGCGTCTTGGGCTTGGCAGGCTGCGCCGCTGGCGTGGGCGTCTTGGGCTTGGCAGGCTGCGCCGCTGGCGTGGGCGTCCTGGGCTTGGCAGGCTGCACCGCTGGCGCGGGCGTCTTGGGCTTGGCTGGCTGCGCTGCTGGCGCGGGCGTCTTGGGCTTGGCGGGCTGCGATGCTGGCAATGGCGTCTTGGACACGGCCTTCACCATTGTCGCCAGCGTGGGCATGGCGGACGCCGCTGGCATTGGCGCCTTGGGCTTGGCGGGCTGCGCCGGTGGCGTCTTGGGCTTGGCCGACGCCGCTGGCGTTGGCGTCTTGGGCTTGGCGGGCTGCGCCGTTGGCGTCTTGGGCTTGGCGGGCGGCGGCGTGGCTGACGCCGCTGGCATCGGCGTCGTGGGCGTGGCCAGCACTGCGCTCGGCTTGCTCGGCACGCCCACAGCGCGCTCGGCCTGCGCAGCCGCGGGCGCGCCGCCACCCTTGCCCTTGACGAGCATCTTGATGACAGGTGCCTGCGGGTCGCCGTCATCGTCGTCGTCGACGTCGGCGCATCTCCCGTCGTCGTCGTCGTCGTTGTCGTCGTCGTCCTCGTCGTCGTCGTCGTCGTCGCCCTCGTCGTCGCCGTTGTCGGGGTCGTCGTCGTCGTCGTCGCCGCCGCCGCCGCCGCCGCCGCCGTCGTGCGTCGTCGTCGTCGTCATCGTGGGTCGTCGTCGTCGTCGTCGTCGTTGTCATCGTCGTCCTCGTCGTCGTCGTCGTCGTCGTCGCCCTCGTCGTCGTCGTCGCCGTTGTCGGGGTCGTCGTCGTCGTCGACGTCGTCGTCGTCGTCGTCTCCCTCGTCGTCGTCGCCGTTGTCGGGGTCGTCATCGTCGTCGTCGACGTCGGCGCGTCTCCCGTCGTCGTCGTCGCCCTCGTCGTCGTCGTCGTCGTCGTTGTCGTCGTCGTCGTCGTCGTCGTCGTTGTCGTCGTCGCCCTCGTCGTCGTCGCCGTTGTCGGGGTCGTCGTCGTCGTCGTTGTCGTCGTCGCCCTCGTCGTCGTCGCCGTTGTCGGGGTCGTCGTCGTCGTCGGCGTCGAGGGGTTATTTTACGCAGCACGGGTGACCATGCCACCCGCCAGCGGCATCGCGCAGCTAGACGGCGTGGGGGAGCTGTCAAACGCCAGCCTAAGTGAGCCAAAATGGTTGCGTGCGAGGCGCACGCGCTGAGCTCGCACCTCAACGTTCGATGTCCGACTGGCGCCAACTGGACACTACTCTGAGGCGTGACGAAACATGCCCAGGCGTGACACAGTACCGGTTATCACGCGTGATTCACGTGATGGTCACGGGCGTGAGGCTCAATCACGGGAGGGAGTCCGAATGCATAAAGTTTAGCAAAGTTGGGAAGAGGAGGTAGATGGCGCAAAAGTGGATGGAGGGGCAGAGGCGGGATGAGGATGTGGTACTTGGAGGACAACTAGAGGACAAATGGGAGCAGGTGGAGGACAAGTTGGAGAAGGCGGAGGACCACTAGGAGCAGGTGGAGGACACGTTGGAGGACAACTAGGATCAGGTGGACGACAAGTTAGGGGAGGGGGATGCGCTGCGGTCGGACGTGGAGGGCACCTGGGAGCAGGTAGATGGCGAAGGGCAATTAGGAGCAGGCGGAGGACAAATCGGAGGGGGAGGAGGAGGTGGAGGGGGAGGAGGAGGAGAAGGCGAAGGAGGAGGAGGAGGACGACGACGAGTAGGAGAAGGAGGAGGAGGTGGTGGACGATCCGTCGGGAGAGCCCGGGTTGCAAGGGGTAGGCGGCCGGCAGTCCTGTAGCAGGGGCGTCGCGCTCTGCACGTTGAACGCCACGGCCTCCTGCGGGGCGGCGGGGGGGGAGGAAGGCCGAAGGAAGAGGAAGGGGAGAGGAGGGCTGAGGGTAGAGGAGAGAGCAGCAGGAACGCTGAGGGAAGGGAAAGGGAAGAGGAGAGGAGGGCTGAGGGAAGAGGAGGGCTGAGGGAAGGGAGGAGGAGTGGAGGGCCGAGGGAAGAGGAAGAGGAGAGGAGGGCAGCGGAAGGATGGCTGAGGGAAGAGGAGAGAGCAAGGAAGGGGATAAGGAGGGAGGGGGGTATGATACATAAGGAGGCTGACGCCAAGGACACTGATGCTACGCGTAGAGGATAAGGATGACGAGGAGGACATGGAGGATAAGGCAGGATAAGAAGGATAATGGAGCACCGAGCCCCTCGCGTCGTCGCCATCATCATCGTTGCCGTCGTCGTCGTCAGCGTCGTCGTCGTCGCCGTCGCCGTCGTCGTCGTCGTCGCCGTCGTCGTCGTCGCCGCCATTTGCACCACCCACGATATGCACGCGCCCCGCGCGACGATATCTCGTCCCGGCATGCCCGCGCCGTCGCGAAGCGACGAACCGTATCTATCATGCACAGAAA
>CAUYUJ010015704.1:335000-384021 GCA_963575745.1 Prorocentrum cordatum | reverse complement strand
GCGCGCGCGCGTCGGGAGTCTGCAGCGCCCACAATAGAGAAGCCGACGCGCCCGTCGGCCTCCTTAGTGCGCAACAGAATTTTAGAACTCAGTTTGTAGAACTGCATACCGACTCTTCTATTGTGGACAGCACAGAACTCCGACGCGCGCGCGCGCGTCGGGGGTCTGTAGCGCCCGCAATAGAGAAGTCGACGCGCCCGTCGGCCTCCTTACAGAGCCACAGAATTTTAGAATTCAGTTTGTAGAACTGCATATCGACTTTTCTCTCGTGGACAACACAGAACTCCGACGCGCGCGCGCGTCGGGGGTCTCTAATGCCCACAGAAGAGAAGTCGACGCGCCCGTCGGTCCTCAAAGAGCCACAGAATTTTAGAATTCAGTTTTTAGGTTTGCATATCGACTTTTCTTTTGTGGACAACGCAGAACTCCGAGGCGCGCGCGCGCGTCGGGGGTCTGTAGCGCCCACGATAGAGAAGTCGAAGCGCCCGACGGCCTCCTTAAAGGGCCACAGAAATTTAGAATTCAGTTTTTAGAGTGGCATATCGACTTTTCTATTGTGGACAACACAGAACTCCGACGCGCGCGCGCGCGCGCCGGGGGTCTGTAGCGCGCTCCCCCTCCTCCGCCGCGTCGGAAGAACTCCAAGCCAGTTGCCCAGAGATCCAAGCCGCATGTTCCAACTCAGTCCAAGCCCAAACATTCCCACTACAGTCAGGACATTGCGTGCGGAGGGAACCAGCGGCGCCACTGGGAATCACCCAGAGCTCGGCCTCGATCTGCCCAGCGATTGCCCCGACCGACCTTGAGCGTCGGTCACGATGGCCGCCTGCGACCACCGTGCTACCCAGGGTGACAGCACGAAGCTGGGTCTCAAACCTCCCCCGGGGCCGTTCAATTTGCGATCGCACTTGCACCCATCGCCAAGGCCCCCCACGGCTCAAGCTGGCGGCGCGGGGGACGGGGGCGGCACGACGAGGCGGCCGAGGAGACGAGGGTGTTCATGGAAAGTGGCGGCCCTCCTACGAGCACTGCGCCTTCTTTGTCCCGGCGCAATCATCGTGAAGAGAACTTAAAAAGAAGGAGGGTTCCGTTTGATCGGCATTGGTTCCGTTTGTGCGGTGTTGGCTCCGTTCGCGCGGTGTTGGCTCCGTTTGTGCGGTGTTGGCTCCGTTCGTGCGGCGTTGGCTTCGTTTGTGCGGTGTTGGCTCCGTTTGTGCGGTGTTGGCTTCGTTTGTGCGGTGTTGGCCCCGTTCGTGCGGTGGTGGCTGCGTCTGTGCGGTGTTGGCTCCGTTTGTGCGGTGCTGTCTCCGTTTGTGCGACGTTGGCTCCGTTTGTGCGGTGTTGGTTCCGTTTGTGCGGCGTTGGCTCCGTTTGTGCGGTGTTGGTTCCGTTTGTGCGGTGTTGGGATCCCTCGGGGCTCTTCGGGGCGTTTGGGGATTCGTACTGGGGCCTGGGAGGCTTTCCCCCCGCCTGGGAATTCGGGTCCGCTCCCCCCTCCGCGCGCCGCCGCGCGTGCCCCCCGCGCGCTGGGGGGACGGCTTCTCGACGACGTCGTCGCCGCCGCTGTTGCCCCCCCCGTCACATTGACATTCTCTGGGGCTAACCTTTGGTCCTAACGTGCTCCGCGCGCCCGGCCCGCGAGAGCGCAATCCCACTGTACTAAAAATGCCTCTTCCGCTTGTCTAACGTGGGATTTCCGCTTTACTAAAGTGGGCTTGTCCGCTTTACCAAAAAGGCTTTCCCGCTTTACTAAAGTGGCGTGCCCGCTTTAGTAAAGTGTCCTGTCCGCTTTAGTAAAGTGTCGCTGCCGCTTTACTAAAGTGGCGCCGCTTGGCATTTTACAGCAAACGAACCCTTTTCGTCCACTTTACTAAAGTGGCGTGCCCGCTTTAGTAAAGTGGCGCGCCCGCTTTACTAAAGTGGTTCGTCTGCCAAACACAAGTTATTTTCGGTCCGAGAATTGTCAATTCTGGTACCGAGAATTGATAATAATCGGGCCCTGGATTCAACAGAGTGTGGGGGGGCGGCCTGGGGGGACGGTGTCGTGGGCCCCAGAAGTCCCACATAACGCACAGGCCCCCCAGGCCCCAGAAACCACGCAGGATCCCACAAGACCCCGAGGACCCAAAAACCACACAGGCTCCGCAAACCCCACAGGCCCCACAGGTTCCACAAACACCATGGACCGCACACGCCCCGCAGGTCCCAGAATCACACGTGGTCCCACATGTCGCACCAGCGCCGCACATCGAGTGTGCCCCACCGGCGCCACAGGCCCGACAATTCGCAAAAGCACCACAGGTCTCACAGGCCACCCAAATCATACGCAACACCCCGCAATTGCGGATAAGAGTGATGGGGGCGGGCGCGGGCGACGCGGGCGTCGTCGAGCCGGCGGACCTCGTGGCCCCCACCTTCCCTGTCGATGGCGATCTTCTCCTCCTCCTCCTCCTCGTCCTCCTCCTCCTCCTCTTCCTCGTCCTCTTCCTCGTCCTCGTCCTCATCGTCGTCGTCGTCCTCCTCCTCCTCCCTCCTCCTCCTCCTGTTTTTCCTCGTCCTCCCTCTCCCCCCCTCGTCCTTTCATCATCGTCCTCCCATTGTCGTCCTCCCCCTCATCGGCCTCCATCATCGTCCTCCCATTGTCGTCCACCATCATCATCTTCCCCCTCCTCCCCCTCTTCGTCCTCCTCCTTCCCCTCCTCCCCCTCCTCCCCCTCCTCGTCCTCCTGCTCCTCCTTCTTTTCTCTCTCCACATTATCCTTACATCCTCTCTTCTGCCGCGTTCTCCTCGTCCCCTGTTTACGCCTCGTGCCTCCCCCTCCTTTCCCAAGATAACTGCAACGCAGTCCTCTTTTCCACTTTATGCTTCCCGCCTTCTCTGATCAAGGCAACTCGCCAGGGCAAAGTTGCTGGACGGGCTGGTGTGGATGCGCGGGGCTTGAAGAGGTCCTTGCGGGCTCAGACGGCATGCGAAAATCCCCCGCCGCGTTTGTGCGGAATTGGTTTGTTCAGTGAACGTGGTTTAGGTCGCGGGTGGGTCGCGGGATCTCCACCTACACCTGGAAGGAATGCAAGAAGCAACCCGCCGCAGGCGCCAACAAACATTGGTTTGTACACTGAACGTGGTTTGGGTCGCGGGTGGGCCGCGGGTTCTCCACCGGGAACGAATGCAAAAGATGCCCGCCGCAGGCGCCGAAAAATGTGGTTTGTACCCTGAACGTGGTCGCGGGTGGGCCGCGGGCTTTCCACCTGAAACGAATGCAAAAGATGCCCGCCGCAGGCGCCGAAAAATGTAGCTTGTACCCTGAACGTGGTTTGGGTCGCGGGTTGGTCGCGAGTTGGTCACGGGGTGGGTCGCGGGCTGTCCACCTGGAAGGAATGCAAAAAAAAACCCGCCGCAGGCGCCGCAGGCGCCGAAAATGGTGGTTTGTACCTTGAACGTGGTTTGGGTCGAAGGTGGGTCGCGGGTGGGTCGCGGGGTAGGTCGCGGGTGGGTCGCGGGTGGGTCGCGGGTGGGTCGCGGGTGGGTCGCGGGTGGGTCGCGGGGTGGTCCGCGGGGGGGTCGCGGGGTGGGTCGCGGGTTGGGTCGCGGGGTGGGTCGCGGGGTGGGTCGCGGGGTGGGTCGCGGGGTGGGTCGCGGGTGGGTCGCGGGGTGGGTCGCGGGTGGGTCGCGGGTGGGTCGCGGGGGGTGGATCGCGGGTGGGTCGCGGGTGGGTCGCGGGTGGGTCGCGGTGGGGTCGCGGGGTGGATCGCGCGGGGTCGCGGGGGGTCGCGGGTGGGTCGCGGGGCGGGTCGCGGGGTGGGTCGCGGGCGGGCGGGTCGCGGGGCTGGGGGGTTGCGGGTGGGACGACGACAACAAACAACAACACCAAACAACACCAAACAACAACACACAACAACAACAACAACAGCAACAACAACAACAAACAAACAAACAAACAAACAAACAAACAAACAACAACAACAACAAACAACAAACAACAACAACAAACAACAACAAATAACAACAAGCAACAACAACAACAACAACAGCAACAGCAACAGCAACAACAACAACAAACAAACAAACAAACAAACAACAGCAACAACAACAACAAACGACAAACAACAAACAACAACAACAAACAACAACAAACAACAACAAACAACAACAAACAACAACAACCAACAACAACAACAACAACAACGAGAATCCGCACCGCGGAATTTCACTTCAGCCACGCACCCAGGGACAGTGAATGACCGTTCGGCCCCCTCACTCTGACATGCCCCATGAATCCCACAGGCCCCTGAGGCCCACAAGGCCCACAGGTCGCGCTGACCTTGGGCTCCGACGCGCGAGATTGCCAAACTAAGGATTCACGGGCTATGGATGCATCAACCTTGAACCCAAGACGATAAACTCCAAGGGTTCGGGCCCCTCGGCCCCGGACCCCTTGGCCCCGGATTTCAAAGCCGCCGACCGGGACATTGAACGCGAGTGGGCCGCCAGGTCCAAAGCCGAGGGCCCTACGCTTCAGAGCTATGGAATCCAAGGGCCCCGTCCCTTGTACTCGCCATCCTCTCCCTTCGTCCGCCCATTCCCCCTCCTCCTCCTCGCCCTTCTCCTCCTCGCCCCCCCGCCCCCCCATCCCTCCTCCCTCCTCCCTCTTCCTCCCTCCTACTCCCTCCTTCTCCTTCCTCCCCGTTCCTCCTCCCTTTACGTCCCTCCTCCTCCCTCCTCCTCCCCCCGCCCAGCCTCTTCCCCCTTTCGTCTTCCCCCCCCCCTGCCGCTTCCGGGTCCCACCCCCCCCCCCCAACCATTTCACTCCTCCTCCCGCCTTCTCTCCCCCCCCCTCCCCTTAATCCCATCGCCCCCTCCCCTTCCTTCCCCGCCCCCCCCTTCCCCCCCTCCCCCCCGCCTCCCTCCTCCCTCCGCGTTCCCCGCATTTCCTTCCTCCCGCCGCCTCCCCCGTGTCCTCCTCCCCCTTCATCCTGCTCCTCCTACTCCTCCTGCTCCTCGTCTCCCCCCCCCTCTTCGAGAGAAAACGGCTGCCCCGATATACGGTCCCACCCCTTCTGCTTGCCTGTTTTCTGATCACTTGCCTGGCTCCGTTTCTGGACGGGCCGGCGGGGGCGCGCCAAGAGGCAAGTTGTTCATGTAAAAAACATGCGTGTAGCTGCCCCCTGGCCCGCCCCCCCCCCCTCGCCCCCCCCATCGTGAACGCCGCCACTCGACGCCCCGCGCGCGCCGCGGAACAGGCCTGAGTCGTCTCCACGCAAGAGTGATGACCTCTGGCAGGAGCGACCTTTGGTGCGCACATTTTCGCTCCAAATCGGTCCCCGCACCCCTCCCGGGGCCCAAACTGACTCGTTTCTCGAGCTGCGTCCGGCCGCGGCGACGAGGGCCCCCCACCGAGGACCAGAAAGCCGCTCACCAAAGGCCACCAGCGAAAAGTCACTCTCACGCGTCGTGTCTCGCGCAAGCCTCGAATCTCGCTCGGGCCGCAGAAACGCCCATGCGAACGCCCAGATACGTCGCTCAGGCCGCGCGTACTTGAAAAACTGGGCACGGCTCCACGACGGACCCCCAGAAAGGCTCAAGGCACCGCAGTGCAATGCGGAGCGACGCGGCGCAATGCAACGCAATGCTGTATTTTGTGATGTTTTGAATATGTCATGACGCGAAATACTGTTATCCGCCACTGTGCCTGCACGGATTGTGCGTATTGGAGTGGCCCTCTGTTGAACAGCTGGTGTTAAATTTGGTGGTTAAGCCGATCCTCTCGTTTCGCGCGTGCTTGCAAAACCGCCCCCATCGGACTGTGCCCCCTGGCGCCCTCTTCGGCCTCCAATCTGCCCCAAAAGAAACACATGCCGCCCGAGCATAACGAAGCTCGCCCCAAGACGGCCCCGAAAGCCCCCAAGACGGCCGCAAGACTGCCCGAGAAAACCTCGGGACGACACAAAAAGGCCACAATATGGCCGAAAATGGCGCCCGCCCGAGAAGGCTGCAAGGGGCGCCTATGAGGCCCCCGAGTGCAAAACAAACATCGATGGTCCAATTAGTTTTACAAGCTGCTTCTTGACGAGCTTCCGAAAACTTGGCACGGCCCTTCCTCCTGAAAGTATATTGGATACTACCTCTTGGGGGCGTCTCGGGCCCCCCTAGGGGCAATGAAAGGGGGCCTCTAGCGGTCGGTTGGGAACCTCTCGGGAACTCTTCTGGCGTCTCCTGGGAGGACTTCGGGAGATCTGGAAGACAATTTGCGGGCTCAAATCTTGCTCAAATCACTTCTCGCGGGCTGCATCTTCGGGCTTTCGTGCGCCGTCGTGGGGGGCGTCTTGGGCCGCGTTGGGGCCTTCCTGGGCCGTCTTGGGGCTCGCTTGGGGGCCCCCTCGTGGGCCCCGGGCGGTTTTCGCGCCCCCCCCCCCCCCCGAAGGGGGGCATGTTGGATGACATCGATCAGAAGATGGAGTCCGTATCTCCTCCTCATTCTCCCCATCTTCCCTCCTTTTTTTTCCGGGGTCGACGGGGGGCGGGCGGGGGCGTGGGCGGACGAGGGGCAGCTGCGGCAGCGGCGCAGCAAAGGGAAATACCACGCCCCCAGTTCGCGGGCTCTTTCTTACAGGGCAGTCGAACGACACACAACGGTTCCGTCGACGATTCATTGCACGCGCCGTAGTGGCCAAGAGAGAACCAGCCGCCCCTCCAAACGAGCGCAAGGTTACGAAGTCCCACGAGCCCTCTGGGAGTGACTGGTTTAAGGCATTTCCTCTCCCAGCTTCCCCTCCTACCCCTCGGTGAGGGGTTCGCAACTCCCCCAAACACTTCCCCCCTGGACCTGGACTCGCGACCCACTGGAGCTTCCAAGATGGCCCAGGATAGCTCTCAGAGCGCCTCAGGGAGCCCAAGATGACTTCCAAGATGGCTCAAGATAGCCCGCGATAGCTCAACATGGCTCCCAACATGCTCCAAGAGGCCCCCATATCGCCCCAAGACTGATCCAAATGACCACGAAGCCCCTCCCCTCCAGGACGCCCCAGGGCGCCAGCATCAAGCACCTACCGAAAATCTACGCGTTGTTTGCCTTCCCGCTCTTTTGCTTTCGATTGCCCCCCGTGGCCCAAGATGACTCCTGGAGGGCCCAAGAGAGCGCCAAAAGAGGCCCAAGAGGGCTCCAAGAGCGCTCCAAAGCGCCCGCAAAAGTGGCCCCAGAGGCGGGCTATCCATGAGGCAGCGATAATTTAGGACCCCCCCCCCCCCTTCCTTCGATCCATCTCTTCCAAGATTGCCCGACCAGGCGCCCAGGAGGCCCGAAGATGCTCCGAAGAGGCCCCCAAGAGACCCCCAAGAGACCCCCAAGAGACCCCGAAAGGGCCCCCCAAGAGGCCCCCAAGAGACTTCCACAAGGTTCCCCGAGGCACCCAAGCCCCTGGGCCGCCAAGAGGCCCCCCAAGATGCCCCAAAAGGCCCCCGGGGAGCTTCCAAGAGACATCCGAAGACACCCCGAAAAGGCATCCAAAGGGCCTTTGGCCTTTTTGCTCGCCCCCCGCTTCCTCGATACTGTCCTACCGATTCCTCCTCCTCCTCCTCCTCCTCCTCCTCCTCCTCCTCCTCTCTGGTCGTTTGGCAACCCCTGCATCTCTTGCACTCTGGAGTTTGGTTGGCAGCGGCGCACTGGAAAAAAACAAATCCTCTCTGGTCGCTCACCCCCCTACCCCTCCTCGCCCCCCTCCACTTCCCCGCCCCCCCCCCCCCTTTCCCTCCCTCATCCCTACCTCCTCCATCTCGTGCTTCCCCGATCCCCATCCCCCCTTTTTAAGGGGCGCGGCGGTCCTTTGGTTCTTCTGCGCGCCCCCCTCTTTCCCTAACCAGTGCAACTCGTCTGGGCATCGTTGCTGGATGAGCTGGTGGCGTCGCGCGAAGCGTTTAGAATTCCCTGCTCGTCGCCCGCGTCGCCCCCGTCCCCATCCCGCTCGGCGCTGTCGCTGTCATTCCCGCTGTCTTTCGCCCCTGGCGTCGCCCTGTCCCCCTGCTCGACCTCCCCCCTTCCACGTCATTCCTTGCCTCGTCCTCGCTGTCATCGCCCCCCGCCCTGCGCCACCGCCCCCCCCCCCCACCCCCCCTCGCCCCGACCCTTTCTCCTCATCCTCACCCCGAGGCGGAGTCGGGAAGGGAAAAGGGGGGCGGTGCATTTTTTATGAAACTCCGGGCGCCTCGAGCGCCAAAGCGCAGAGGCGGCGTCCCCGCGCGGGGGCGGGAAGCGCGAAAGCAAACCGGGACGCGGGCAATGACTCTCGCGCCCAACCCCGCCCGCCCCCGCCCCCGCAATCGCAGGCGGCACAGGGGGGGAGGGGCGCATGAAGAGGAAGTGGGGGCGAGGAACATGCGCCAAATGCGGTTGGGCACTGAACAGGGGGAGGGGGGAGGGCGCCGAACGAAACCGGCGCGCGACCAAACCTGTCATGGGCGACTTCAAGTCGACCCACAAGAGCCTCGGGTGCCGACATAGACTGAACATGTCCACGTGGACGTTCTGCGACGCCCGCATGCCAGAGCCCCGCGTCCCGCGCGCAAGGCAGAAATCGGCGACCCCTGATTTCACGGGCGATCCCCCCCCTTCCACCCGCCCGCCCCGCCCACCCGCCCGCCCCCCCTGCCCCCCCCCCCCCCCCTTCGGACCCATGGAAGCACTGGAAGCAGCGAACATGATAGTTCGAGCCGGGGCGAACGCACGACGACCATGAGCATGAAGTTTTGTTTGTTTTCTGAAGGGGGGAAAGAAGGGGGGGCGGGGGGCGAGGGTCAAGACATGCGGCTCGAGCGAGCAGGCGCCCCCCCCATTGCCCCACGAACCATTTGCATTGGAAAAGGGACGCGGCGCAATGGGCAGTTTGCCACATGCACGGGGGGGTGCCGCCTTGACGCGCGCCTTCCACTCGAAACGATCGTTTGCCGCGGCGCGATTGCCCGACGGGGCCCGGCCGCGACGTCGAGCACCCTTCTCGCCATTCCCCCCCAATACACACACACACGCGCACACACACACACACACGCACACACACACACACGCACACACACACACACACGCACACACACACACACGCACACACACACACACACGCACACACACACACACGCACACACACACACACATGCGCGCACGCACGCACATACACGCACACACCGCCCCACCCCACCCCGCCCCGCCCCACCCCACCCCACCCCGCCCCGCCCCCATCCCCACCGCCCCCGCATCCCCCGCACGTCCTCAACCAAACGAACGCGCGATGTCGCGCGTTCCAGGGCGCCGTCAAGGGCCGCAGACTCCCGCCGCGCCCCGCGCGCGCGTTGCACGGCGGGGGTTGCCGATGAATAACAAACGCCGCCCCCCCGCGCGAACCCTATCGCCGGCGCCCGCCCTTGACAAAAACATCGCCCCTGTTTCGCGGCCGCTGCGCCTGGACCGCGACCGCCTGCGCTGGAACGACGAAGCCTGCTCGGATTGCCCGCGGCGCCTGGGCGCCAGCGCCCCGCGCGCGAAGCGGGATTTGGCGACCCCTGTTTGCCAGGGGTGGCATGCGCGGAGGGCGATTTCACTGCCCCTACCTATTGCGGACTCTTCGGGGCGCCGGGGGCAGCGCGCGAAATAATTGGGCCTGGCGGGGGGGGGGCGGAGCGGGGGACGCGACGAGCACGAGTGGGGGGCTTTCGCGGGGGGCCGGGCAGGGCCCGAGGCGGACAGCTCGAACGAGCGAGCGCGACCCAATTACCCTGCGCCCCTGTTGCGCTGGAAGCACCAGCTGCGCAACGCAGCGGGTGGCGGGTCGCGCAGGGCGCTGCCACTCTGGCGCGCGAGTTCCACTCGAAGCGAACGCATCCTGGGGCGCACTTGCCAGACTGTGAATGGCTGGGGCGCCTACCATCATAACCCATAACCCTCATCACCGCCTTCGCACGCCCTCTTCATCCCCCCCAATCCCTCGCGCCCTCACTTCAAAAGCGGCGGGGGGAGCCCGATGACTCCCGTTGTGCCCCACGTGCTCTACATGGTGAGGATTGCCAATGAACCGGACAACGGCCGAATGACACGCCGCGCGACCCCTGGCAGCCATGTCCCTCCTTAACAAAAACCTGCCCCCTTTTTGTGGCCGCCGCGCTCGCCGCCGCGAACGCCCGGGCCCCTCTGGGCATCCCATCCCAGGTCGATGATCTTGCAACGAGACCCCGACTGGCGCCCTGCTCGCCCCAGCCTCGCCCGCGCCGTCCCCGCCGCCTATCTCGGCCGCCCCCCGCGCGAGTCAGAATGTCACAAGACGAACCAGCAAGGGCATAACCAGACTGCCAGGGCCAACCTTCACCACCATGTAGAACTCCAACGTCGCTGCGAGGTGCACCGCTGGAAAGACATGCTCGCTGGGCCGCTCGCGAGCGACCATGATGCCATGGGGTCCTCAAGATTCCGAACCATGACCAAGACCGTCGCCATCTCCGTCTCCGACTCGGCGTTCACAAAAACAATGGCCTATGCGACTGACTGGTAAGACTGGCGCCTCCGCTGGGCCCCCCGCATTGCGAGCCCCCTCCTTGCCGCGCCCCCATAAGCGCCACTTGCGCCGGCCCCTGAACGGCATGCCCGTGCGCTTGTGCAGTGCAGACTCCCCCGCGGTCGGCTTATACCTATGCCCCCTTATAGTCGGTCGCTGGGCCTCTTCACCATCATATGCTTGATCTGGTTCCGGCACGTCGGGAAATTTCTTGCCATCGATCGGGCAAGGCGCGTTCGCGGCCACATCGTAGCTGCAGAGCCCGCGCCTCTTGGCTATCTTGAGCGGCCTGCCCTGTGCGTTCTTTATCTCCGACCCGCTGGCCCACTCCATCTTCTCGCTCAGCTCTTTGCTCTCGACGCGTGGAGACGTCGCCCCCCTCGGCGTCGTGGGCGTGGCCGAAATATTCCATGTCCCGTCGCTGGTTTGTCTGATGGCTGATCTGCCCGCGACGCGTCACTGTTGCCCTTGCCCTTGCCTATGCCCGCGCAAATGCGTCGCAGCCCCTCCTCGGCGGTCTTGCCGTCAATCGTGTCTTGCGTTGCCTTCCTGCGCCCCATGAGTTTGCGCTCCTTCTTTCCGCTGTGCTTGCGCGGCGTGCTCGTCGAATTCGAATCGAGGCCTTTGCCGCCTCGTCTCCCCGACCCCCGTCTGCCCGAGCTGTAAATTCGACTTCCTGCCTTGCCCTCCTCGTTTGATTTTTCTTGCGAGATCTCGCCCTCGCCGCGCTCGCCGCGTTCGCTCGCGAGGGCGAGCGCGTCCGAGTCCATCGCGGCCGGGCTGGTCAACGCCAGCGCCGCCTGCTTTGACCGCAGAAAATTCAGCGCCCCCGCCAAGCCCAGCGGGCGCGGCGCGAACCTCGCAACGTTCAGCGCCAGATGCTCTCGCAACTTCCGCGACGCCAGTCCTGTGTTCAGAACCGCCTTCTTGATGGACTTCGCGATCCCCTCGCCCGCCCCTCCCTCGTGGCGCTGAGCCAATTCCTCCCGGGACGCGACGGTCTTGATCGGCCGTTCTCCTTGGCGTGGGCCGCGGGATCGAGGCCGGCATCTCGGGGGGCCTCGACGGCGCCTTCGGCCCGCCCACTGCGCGCAGGAGTCGTCGCGCGTCGAATCTGCTGCCGGGCGCGACGCTCATCGCGATGCCCCGCGCCTTACCCGCGGACGTCGTCGCCTGGAAGCAGCGCAAATTAGCGTTCGCGCGCTGGGCCCCCCCATCCGATCTGGATCTTCGCGCGCGTGGATTCCGCGTCGACCTTCGCAGCGCCCCGCCCTCGACTCGGCCAGGCGCGGGCGCGCGGCCATGCAGTCGGCTGCCGGCGCAAAGCTCCACTTATCCCGGGCAGCGCCGCCCATGTCGTTGAAGTAGAAGTTCTCTTCCTTCGCAAGCCCGCGAAAGGCCCGATGGGGCCCCCGCCCAGACGCCCCTGCAGGGGCCAAAACGGCGGCGGGGGAGACGGGAGAGCACGGCTGCGCCCATCCTCAACACGGACCCCAGCCGTTTCTCGGCCTCGACCCCGGCCCGCCCACCCCTAGATCTTTGCGACCTGGGAGCTGCGCGGCGGCCCCCGCGTGCACAGCGTGCGAGGACTGCGAGACGCGTTGACCCGAAACTTCTGCTCGCCTGGATTGGCGAAACTATTGCTCGCGCGACTGGGGGCGCCAGCCGCCAGTTGGGCGCGCGCCCTGCCCCCCCCCCCCCCCCCCCCTGCCCGCCGCTCAGAAGGCCCCGCGCTGGCGTCTTCATCGCCCTCTGCCGCAGAGCTCCAGAGAGAAACTCCGTCGCTGCACGCGACGCCCCTCGTCGCGTCGCCGTCGTCGGCCCCGGCTTCGGAGCGCACCGAATCCGCTCCGTCGCTGTTCTCGTCGCCCCCGCTCGTCGTTCCCAGCCCCCCCCCTCGGCTCGCTATTCTCGACGGGGCCCGACGGCGCCGCCGACGGCGGCCGCTGCGATCGCAGCCGCCGCTCGGGGGGCCGCCGGTTCCACTCGGCGCCCTCGGCCCCCCCCCCCGGCGCGCGTTCCCCGGCGAGCGTGCTGCAGCTGCTCGCGCGCGGCTGTCTCCGCGCCCTCTCGTCGGCATGGGATCCCAGCTCTTCCGCGGCGAGCTCCACCGGCTCCGCCTTCCGAATTTTCTATATGCTCGACTGGCCGATTGCGCTCCGCGCTGCGCCCGAGCGGGTCAGCGGCCCGCGTTGCCGCCCGCGTCGGAGCGCGGTTTCGGTCCGCGGCGCAGGACCATGGCGCCGCCGCTCTCGCCGATCCTGGCGAGGGCTCGACTGCCAGCCCTGCTGGTTCCATCCGCGCCTGGTCTGGCGACTGGACCGCAAAACAACGGGCCCGCCGGGCGCCGCGGCGCTCCCGGCGCGGGCGCCGAGCGCGCGAATCAAGCGGGGCGCCATCCGCAAGCTTGGCTGGGCCATCCGCAAGCTTCGGAAGCGCCGCCGCCCTGTCCGGCGCCCGACGACCTCCCGTGCCACTCCTCCCACGCGCCGCCCGTGTCAGACCCTGGCCAGGTGCGGCGGCCCCAGCCAACCCCCTCTCCGCAGGTCGCAGGGCGACTGTTCGCGATCGGGGGCCCACCAGTCAGCTGGGCGGCCAGCTCCGCCGGCGCACCCCCTGTCTCCTCCGCCTCGGTCTTCCACTGGGTTTCGACGTCGCGGAAGCTTCGCTCGACCGCGCTTTCTGTTTGTTCCGCGTCGTTTTCCCGCCGCGCGGCGGCGTCGCGGACATTTCGCGCGACGGCGCTCCCGAACGGCTCGGCGCTGTCATCGCCCTATTCCCGTGCTGCATCGCCATCGCACCGGATGGCGACGTCGCGGGAACTCCGTTCCTCGGCGCGCCGCGCCATCGCCGTGGCTGCCTCCGCCCAAGCGTCTATGTCACGCTCCGCGAGGAATCCCGCACCTGCGCGCGGACTAGACTTCGTGGCTGTATATCTCGCTGCCACGCGAGACGCGGCCGCCCACTCGCGCTCCGAGCTGTGAAGTCACGGACGCTCTGCACGGCACCGCCGTGTGTTTTGCTGCCCTGACTTCCAGGCGCAGCCGCGTCACCGACGCGCAAAGGCTTAAGTCACCGACGTTCCGCACAACACCGCTGTGGGTTTGCTGCCCAGGCGCAGCAGTCCGTGGACCCGTGGATCGCGCCAGCTTCGCTGAAGCTCCGCTACCAATGTTGAAGTAGAGGTTCTTGTCCCTCGCAAGCGCGCGAAAGGCCAAAAGGGAGGCCCTTGTAGGAGCCAAAACGGCGGCGCGGGAGAGGCAAGGGAGCATGGTAGTGCCTATTAGCCGATCATCAACACCTGTATTTCGCGTTCTCGTCGAACTCTCCTGATACCATTTCGAACCTGCCTAGTAGCTTCGAATCTACCAACGACTCTGGATGGTACAGAACTGCTATCTGTAAACATATGTTGCTACGCCTGCTGCGCCTTCTGCTGCTACTGCTGGTCGGGCGTTGAATTCGCGAGTCTGCCCCCCCCAACTCTTGTTTCTCATTCCTCTGTTGAACGACGCCTCCTTGTATGGCCACGATCCACTGCAGCAGCTCCTCGGCTGTGGCCATCGCGGCGCGCGAGAACGAGAGCCTGGCCGTGGGCGCGACCAGGCTCCGCTACCATGCGGGATGACGGTCGCCCTGTATTCCTTTTTGTCCTGGGGCCAAGCAATGTACAGCCCAGAAAAGTCAGTTCGTGCGTCGCGAAACCCTGCGCGTTCTGGACATAGTTTAACAAATCTCTGTCGCTGTCTGGTTCATGATGAACCACGTCTACATCGCAGAGCGGGGGGAGCTGAGAAGGAGCATGGCGCTCGTAAACTCGTAGACAAAGCAACTTGCCCCGATGTGTGGCGGCCGCGATCGCCACGGCGACCTCCAAAACCGGCCCGAAAATGTGGTTCGGGGTCGGGTATCGCGCAACGAGCCTTGTCAACCTTTCGTTCCCAGCTCCTTGTGGATACACTTTGCCACTCAGACGCCACACCGTCTAAGCTGGGTATTTCGCTGCGTCCCAAGTGGCTAAACGCAGCGACTCCACGGATCCATGCTTGTGCAACGCGAAATCGTCCCACCCGCCCTGTGGACGTACGCAGGCTGTTTCAGGACCAAGTTGCTCAACATAGCCACCTCCTCGCGTCCCCAAAGGAAGCTGCCCTCCACTGTGCCCCCGCTCCAGTCGGGAATCCAAATCGAATCTGAGTGTGCGTCGGGTCAGTCCGCATCGGCAAGGAGTCAAAATCGAATCGGATCAACCACGCCAGGCTGCAACACAGCGCCGCGCATCCGGCCGCAGCGGATTGTCGGAATATTGGAATCGAGTCATATATGGCTGGCCATGATCGGAATCGATCGGGTCGAAATGGACCTCGCCAGGGGACCGGACCCAGGTGCCGCGTGGTGACGGGGCGCCCGTTGTGCTTGCAGCATCCTGCTCCGCACTGCCGTGCGGCTGCTTTCCAAGATGTCCCAAGGCGGCCCCCTAGCCAGCCCAAGATGACCTCCAATATGGCTCGCCTTGGACCAACGTAGCCTCCGCCAACGCCCAAGGTGTCCTGATATAGCCCGGAGGTGGCCGCCTCGAAGCGGCCCCAAAACCTCCCCACGAGGCCGCTGAGAGGCCAACCTCAAGGAACACACAACTGATTTTCAATGATGGTTGCTGGCCTGGCTGCCAGTGGTCTCTCAGAGACCTGACTGTGCTGATCTCGTTGTTTGTTTGTTTTGTTTCTCTTTTTGTGTTCTCTCTCTCTCTCTCTCCCTCTCTCTCTCCCTCCTCATCTATATTATATATTATCTGCTTCTGTCTGTGTATACATATATATATATATATATATATATATATATATATTCAGAATGAGGGGATTGAACCAAACGGTAATTCACTGTCCCTGGGTGCGTGGCTGAAACGGAATTCCGCGATGCGGATTCTTGTTGTTTTTGTTTGTTGTTGTCGTCGTCCCACCCGCGACCCCCCCCGCGACCCCCCCTGTGACCCCCCGACCCACGCGACCCACCCCGCGACCACCGCGACCTGCGAACCACCCGACCCACCCGCGACCCACCCGCGACCGCGACCCGCCCGCGACCCCCCCCGCGACCCCCCTGGCCCACCTGCGACCCACACACGGCGACCCCCGCGACCCACCCGACCCACCCCGACCCCCGCGACCCACCCGCGACCCACCCGCGACCCACCCCGCGACCCACCGCGACCCACCCGCGACCCACCCGAACCACCCGCGACCCACCCAAGTCGGTGCCTTCGGCGGGCTTCTTTTGCATTCGTTCCAGGTGGAGAACCTGCGACCCACCTCCTAAACCGCGCCCGCGACCCACCCCGCAACCCACCGCGACCCACCCGCGACCCACCCGCGACACACCCCGCGACCCACCACAAATGTTCGGCGTCTGCGGCGGGCTTCTTTTGCATTCGTTCCAGGTGGAGAACCTGCGACCCACCCGCGACCCAAACCGCGTTCAGTGTACAAATCAAAATGTTCGGCGCCTGCGGCGGTCTGTTTTTGAATTCCTTCCAGGTGGAGGTGGAAAGCCCGCGACCCACCCGCGACCCAAACTACGTTCACTGAACAAGCCAAAAATTCGGCGCC
Source organism: Prorocentrum cordatum (assembly GCA_963575745.1). NCBI lineage: Eukaryota > Dinophyceae > Prorocentrales > Prorocentraceae > Prorocentrum > Prorocentrum cordatum. The sequence continues at coordinate 367,885 of CAUYUJ010015704.1, read as the reverse complement.
TGCGTCGCCCGCGCCCGCCCCCTCACTCGTATCCGCAACTGCAGGGGCTATGTACAGATAGATATCGCGTAGTTCCTTTGTGCTGGCCCGACTGTTCGCTGCCACCGCGCTTGCCGTTCGGAAGGCGCCTCGCCTCGAGAGCTGCCGATGGGTGGCCTGGAAAGATCGTGCGTGGAAGCGTTCGAACAAGGCCGTGGGGGAGAGGAGGGCACAAGCAAAGCATGCATGAGATGCTGCCGTGAGCGGCGACGGCAGCCCCAGGGGAGTGCATGACTTCTTTGGCGCCCAGACGTCTGGATGACTTCGTCGGATCGCACACTCCCAAACTTCATAACACAAATCCAAAGACCAGCCACGAAAGGGCGGCCTCGTGCCAAGACCCTCGGGAACCCTCCAAGACAGCTCAAATCAGTTCCCCCCAACTCCCGAACGAGTAATGTCACACTTCTCCGACCCCTCCTACAGCGAGCACAATGTCGAGAACATGCTGGGCCCTGGAGGAAACCTACGAACAGAAGGCAACAAGGCACAATCGCACGAGAGGGAGATGACCGATAAAGGGAGAAGGGGAAGTCGGGAGAAGAGGCAGGGGCGACGAGGGCTACAACGAAGAGAAAACGAACGACCGGAATGAGCCTGGAAGATCCACAAAGTGTGGAAGTATCAATAAGCAGCAACGGGAGACGCATTCAAGAACCAAGGATGACGATGCGGATGTGCAACAAGATGAGGAATAATCTTACGACGAGGATGCCGCATCATCCGCGATGTGATCGTCACAGGCCTGGCTGTGATCGTATTCCTCGTCGCCAAGGCGGCTGATGAGAAGCAGCAGCAACAACATAACAAAACCATTGTCAACCCACCATGTTCATCATACCCCCTGCTAAGGATCCTTGTCTTCCTCCCTCTCGCCTCTTCTCCCGTCCTTAGTTCCTTCTTTCATTCCTCACTTCCTTCCTTCGCGCGACTCGGGCTTCCTCCTCCCCCTCCATGCTCCATCCCCCATCCTTATAGATAGCTCCTCCCTGTCGCACCCCGAGACAGGTCAGTAAGGCGTGCCGGGCGTTTCGCCTGAGTCTTCATCATTTATGGTCCTGGAGCCAAAATTTTGCAGCAACTTCATGGGCGGAGGGCGGGTGACTTTCGAAATGTGGCTCTCGCCTTGGCGCCGCACACATGTGTCTCAGAAGCCGACAAAAGCTTCTCGCATGGAGGGCGGGTGGTTGTCAAAATGGCCCTCGCCTAAGCAACGAACGCACTCGCCTTAAAAACTCGCTACAGTTTCACGGGTGGAGGGCGGGAGGTGTTCAACATGTGGCTCTCGCCCCAGCGACGCGCGCATTCGTCTTCAAAACTTGCAAGAGCTTCACGGCTGGAGGGGCGGGCAGTTTTCAGAATGTGGCTCTTGCCTCAGCGCCGCGCACATTCGTCTTGAAAGCTTGCAAGGGCTTCTTCAAGGATGGAGGGCGTATCCTCTTCAACATGTGGCCCTCGCCTTAACGCAACGCACATGCGTCTTAACATGCTACAACTGTTTCACATATTAACAATACTGACGTCCCAGAAATGGTGTTGGTGTGGCACGATGCTGGATTGTCAGGAAGCGACAGTCATGTTGGCCTGCGGTGTTGAAGTCCTAGGAATGGTCTACGGCACGGGCCTGGATCGCCAAGACGTCACAATAACCTTGGTTCGCGGCCTTAAGGTCCCAAGAATGGTGCTTTGGCAACGCTGAGGGTGTTCAAACGGCTGTCTTCCGACGGGCTTTTCCCGCAATGGAAGAAATCATTGTAGGGACCTGTGAAAGGAGAAACTTGGACAGCAAGTCTATTGCAGCATCGTTGGTAAAGCTTGGGTTTACACTGGTCCCCCATGTTTCTCCTCCTTCCCATACCTCCTCTTCCTCCTTATCCTCCTTCTCATCAGTCTCGTGCTTCCTCATGTTTGTTCCTCAACCCCCTCTCCCCTTCCCCTATTCATCCTTCCGCTCCCCCTATCCTCCACCCTCCACCTCCTCCCCACCCTCGTCTCTACCCCCTCGCCTCGCCTCGCCTCGAAAGCCTGGTCTCTTCCCCCAAAATAATGGAGCAACGGGGCAGTGAGGTGTGTGTGTGTGTGGTGTGTGTGCGTGCGTGTGCGCGTGTGTGTGTGGTGTGTTGTGCTGTGCTGTGTCGTGTGTTGTGTGTTGTGTGTTGTGTGCTGTGTGGTGTGTGTTGTGTGTGTGTTGTGTGTGTTGTGTGTTGTGTGTGTTGTGTGTGTTGTGTGTTGTATGGTGTGTGTGCGCGTGTGTGTGTATATATATATATATATATATATGCGCGCGTGTGTGTGTGTTTGTGTGTGTGGTTGTGTGTGTGCGGGGACAGTAAGCCAGAGCGATCAGCGAACTGGAGATGGGAGGGGAGAAGGAGGGGGAGGACGTCCAGAAAGCGGAGAGCTGCTTCCCCCCCTCCCGCCGCTGCAGAGGGGAAACATTCTAAACACACGCTGGCATCGGAAGGCATTTGCATATTGGGATGCGCTGCAGCCGTCCGCATCACTCTCGATGTACAACGCGGGTGCCGACGGAGAGTCCCGAGTGCGAGCGCGAGGTTGCACTTCCCCGCCGATGGAGGCGCGGCAGCGACGCAGACACGCGAAGAGAGTAGAGAGAGCACGGACACAACCGAGGTGCCAGTGGCGCGATGCCGCTGATGTGCACGAAGTTCCAAGCAGCGAGCTTTTCGGGTCGCGGGGCGGACGATCTCAGGAAGCAATGCGCGCATTGCCACAATCTAGGCTACGAGCCGAATTAAACAGCGCCGTCAAGGAAAGCGGCCCCTCCACCCTTCATGCCCTTAGGCCGCGCAACCGCCGAGTGGCACGCTGGTGCTGGCCATCCCAAAACGCTCTCGTCACCCCCTCACCGCTCGCTAGCCGCTAGAATCGAATCCCCCCCTTCCGAGGAGGAGGTGGAGGAGGAGTGTCACGCCCTGGGGTACAATCATCGTGCTACCAGTAGGTCGGGCATGTCCTCCAAAATGCGGATTTTTGGGAGAACCAATGAACGAGTCAAACAATACGTTCTGCATGATGATAAGAGCACGACAAACTCGTCACCAGACTATTTCCCACAATTCTGGGAAATTCCTCCTGTAGAGGGACATGCCCGACTCAACGATACCATTAGGAGCACAAGCTCAGGAACGGAGGGCTGTGTCGGGCCACGGCGAGCCTCGACCGCGAGCTGCCCCCGGGCCTGGATTTAAGGAATGACCAGGGACCCTCCAGAGCCCCAGGTGGCGGACTTCTTGGATGCGATGCCAGAGGGGGCCCCAGGCGCCGACCCAAGAAGTCGCCGACCTCCAAAAGTGCACGGTGATGCAACTTGTCTTTCCTCGATTCAGCGAATTGACTGGAGGCCTTGCAAGATGGGCCTCGAATACATGGGGCCAGAGAATCGCGCCGTCCTCCTCCTCCTCCTCCTCCTCCTCCTCCTCCTCCTCCTCCTCCTCTGGATGTCGTACACCCCCTCCCTCCCTACCCGGCGCGCGGCCTCCCGGTGCGCCTGCGCCGGGCGCGCCGCTCGGCCAGGTCATTTTCCGTGCGCGGCGCCTCTCGAGGGGGGGGGCAGCGCGCCATCGCTCGGACGTCCATTCCCCGTGCACGTTTCGATTTCGTGCGTGCACTTGTTCCGAGAGATGCTGCAGAATGCTCCTCGATGGTCCTCGCCGAGAAGAAGAGAAGAACGCACACGTCCGAGCGATGCCATGGCAGGGGGAGGGGGCTGCGGCTGGCTCGCGTTGCGATGGTCGCGGTCGTTGGCTTCTGACGCCGCGTGGGTCGTTCAGCCTGGAACGATCGCGGCTTTCCAATAGCGCAGATCGCTCGGCATCGGCCGATTCTGGGCCACTGGTGGCGTTTTACTCTGAACGCCAGCGCTGGGGTCGCCGCCGCGACAGTGCGGCGCAAACCCGCGGCACCGTCAAGTCACTGCCATCAGGAACACGACAAAAGGACCAAAGCCGCCCTTCGTCCTCAGAAAGTGCTCCTTACTTCAGCATCTTGACTGTAGGGGAAGGGTTGGCCGCGAGCCCAGGGTGAAGTGAGAGGGGCAGGTCTTCTCAAAAGGCGGCGGGGCTTCTCAGAAGCTCGTGCCTGCTGAGCAGTCTTCTAAGCCTTTTCCGAAGACAGAGGCGACTTCTCAGAAGGCGCGAGGGCTTCTGAGAAAGCCCGCCGCCTTCTCAGAAGGCATGCTTCTGAGAAGGCATGCCCCCTCTCACTTGCCCGTTGGACTCTACGCCGAAAAAAGGAGGGTGGGGGGAGTCATGGGAGCACTTGAGATGTTTGAGCGATTTTGGTATCATGAGTGTCTTTACAATCGGAGAGACTTCCAAGACGGAAGCGCACAAGATCGCCCCGAGCCCCCCCCACGGTCGCCCCAAGAGGTCCGCCAAGATGGCCCCAAGCAAGGCCCAAATGGGAAACTCGGACGCAAACTTGAAGCCCTCCACCCCGAAATGGCCCACGAGACCGCCAACAGGCCCCAAAGAAGCCCCCGAAAGGTCTCCAGAGGCCCCAAGATGCCCCCAGCAGGAGGCCCCCAAGAGGTCACCAAGATACATTCCAAAGGCCCCAACGAGGCCTCCCAAGAGGCCTTCAAGAGGCCCCCAAAAGGCTACCCAAGAGGCGAAAAGACGCCGATTGCCATCGGCTCAGATACGGTGGCGGCATGGGCCGAAGGCCGCACGAATAGCCGCCTCTCGCTCAAAGACATCGTGCCTCCCTGGAAGCGGTGCGCTGCCTCTCCTGCCCCTCCTCCTCCTGTTCCTCCTCCTCCTCCTCCTCCTCCTCCTCCTCCTCCTCCTCCTCCTCCTCCTCTGCCGCCTCCCTTCATTCCTGGAGGCCTCCGAAACGGAGTCCGAGTAGATGTGGTCGAAGGGCCGCGCCGCATCGCGAATGCATCGCACATGCATCGGCGATGCAGCAGCGACGTCGGTGATGCATCGGCGACGTCGGCGTGATTGACACTGCGCGCCGCGTCGAGCCGCATCGCCGATGCAGCGCCGATGTATCGCCTTTCCCGCTCCTCCTCCGCCGCTGGCGTCTCCTCCTCCCCTCGGGGGGCTATTCCTTGCGGCGGGTTGGTGAAAGGTACGCTCCCTGCTCCCGCTTGCAGAAGTTGGGGCGTGCGCCGATCGCATCTCGTTGCTTTGCGTGGCCCCCTGCTCGCCCTTGTGCCCCTCGGGGCCTCCCCCGTCGTTGCTGCTTGCTGATGGATCGATGTCCACGCGTGCGCCGGTGCTGATCTCCACGCGTGTTTCCCAGCAGGCAGCCTCGTCTCGGAGGTTTTTTTCTTCATATCGAGGGATGTTTGGGCATGCGTGATGGCGTGCGCTCGCAGAGCGAGCTTGCGCTGGCGTGCGTGCATTCGCCGCCACGTCTGTTTGCAGGGTGTCGACTCAGGAACGCAGCCGATTGGACTCCACGGGGTCACGAATCCAAACCTTTCTTGTTGTGTTTCCCAGCCCCTCTGCTCCAAAGAGGCAGCCAGAGACAGACGAGGCGGAGGGGGGCGGAGGAGGGGGGGGGAGAGAGGCGGAGCGAGCGAGCGAGCGAGCAACCGAGGAGCAGCTGGAGGCCGAGCGCCGAGCGGGCCTGCCAGCGCGAGGGGCGGAGAAGGGCGCACGAGTCCCGAGGCCCGCCGCGGGAAGCGGGGCCCGCAGCCGTCAGGGAGGTGGAGGACGAGGGGGAGGGAGCATCGGCAGGAATACTTTTGCGTCGCGGCGCGGCGGAGGCGATCCGCTCGCGCGTGGAGCAGGCCCGGGATGCGGAGTTGCGGAGTGGCCCGCGCGCAAGAGGGTGGGGCGGAACAGCAGAGGGCGGCCGCAAGAGGAGGAAAAAGGGGGAGGGCACTCCCACACGGCGGCGCCGCGGGGAGTGGTCGGCAGGAGTACAGTGGGACGCGCGATAAGGATGAAAGTGCCTCGGGCGGTCATGTCGACACTCTGCGAGCGGCGAGCGGCCGACAAAAGCGGCCAAGGATGCGCCGGAGAGGAAAAATGCGAGGGTACCCTTCGAGAGACGCTCCTTCTGATGCGGGTTGACTGTAACCCTCTCTTTTCGGCTGTATCCGCACAGGGCGCCTGTTCGTTGGCTAGGCAATCATCTGTTTACGCAAAGGGGCCATGCGGGCATTCCGAAGTCTGGCGATTGTGGAGCGGGCATCCGCCAACGAGCACCGGTATCCTCTTCTGATGAACGTGCATCGGACTTATTTCCCTAGCTCCCGCTTCAGCAGATCCACGCTGACCGTGGGGAGAAGCAGGGTGGTCCAACACAACAATGCGATTCGCCCCGCAACATCTATGGACACAAGACCAGCGCAAACTGGATCCGAGGCCTCATCCTGGCAGGGCTGCGCAGAATGGGCAAGCTGACGATGCGGGATGGGACGGGATGGAGCAGGAGCATGCAAAAAGAAACTCGGCGGCGAGCCCGGGGGGAAGTGAGATATGGAGAAGGCCTTCTCAGAAGGCTCGGAAGTCCACAGGTCTTCTCAGCAGTTGTCGGAGCCTTCCCCGAAGACACACAACACTTTTCAGAAGGCGCGAGGGCCTTTGAGAAGCCCCGCCGCCTTCTGAAAAGGCAAATGGCCTCATCCTTCTCAGTTCCCCACTCGCTTGCCGCCCAGATGGAACACAAGCTTGCAAGAAGAAGCGCAGAACATGTGTGAACATTCCAGCCGGACCCAAGACAGAACAACACCCCTCAACAATCTTTAATACAAGAACCTCCGCCGGCCAACACGCACAGAATATCCTAGGATACCCTCCCGGGGGTACACGAGAACATCCAACAAACACCATTGCTGATGCATCGGCCACGTCGGCGGCGCTTCGGCGACGTCGGAATCGGGCTTCACATTGAGCCGCAATCGCCGGTGCATCGGCGATGCGGCGCGATCCTCCGACCCCACCTGCTCGAATCACCCCATGTGGGAGGCGCTCGGTGAAAAGTCCAAACCCAAATTAGGCCGCGGCATCAGCTTGGCCCACAAGCCCAAGCCGCCCTGCCTGGACGCGCCGCTGGACTTCTCTAGCTCCCTGTCCACGGTCTTGGCGACTGCGCCCGCGTTGTTGTTCATGGCCCACGCAGTGCCAAAGGCCACCGCGAAGGAGGGCTCCCGACTCCCTTTTAGGAACGGTTGGGAAGAAGAGGATCCCCCGGGACCCCTCAGAAACCGAAGAGACGTCACAGCCCCTTTGCCACCTTCCCTGCTCCTCGATCCTGGGCCAGCAAATTATCATCAGGAGGTGGCGACCCTGCCTGTGATGACCCCCCGTGGGCTCTGCCTGCATGGCCTTCCCTTTCAGGAAAGAAACGCACTCGGGATAAAAAATGCCGGCCGTCTCTCAAGAAGTCCTTCTCGGCAAGCAGGCCGTCTACGGCTTCGCTGTCGCACGCGTCCCCCGGGACCTCGCGCAAGTTTTCCCTGGTGATGTATCTGGAGTTGTCCACGTCAAATTTCGCGAAGGCGGACCTCAGGTGATCTTCGTGCATGCCGATTTTGGCGCCAACCATGGCCGCGAGGAAGTCGCTGTAGTGGATCTCTTCGTCGTGGTTATGGTCGAGGGCGCGGGAGATGTTGTGACCTTCCTCTCTGGGCGCGTGAAACTTAGTCTGCAACACTATTTTCAGCTCTAGGACGGTGACCGCGCCTGTCCGACCCTCGTCTAATATCATTGCGTTGGTCGGGGCGCCGCCCATCTAGGAAACCCAGCGCGACGGCGGCCTGGCAATGACAATCACGGACGGACAGACGGGCGGGCACTATTTCGGGTCCCAGATGAAGACGAAAGAGAGGCACCAGCGCGGGCCGCGCGAGAAGACGAAGAAACCCCGTTGCGGGCACCAACAACAAAAACAAGACAGGCTGCAATCGAACGACTGGCGTCCGGGCAAACATTACAGGAAAGCCCAGGCATGGCCTCCGCCGCGCACGGCCGAGCGCACGCCGATCGACCTTCTGGCCACATGATAAGCACACTTCTTGCGCATTGAATCCGAGCACATGGCGCCCAGAGGCGGCATACAAATCATTGCCGTTCATGGGACCCGGCCACACATGCGGTCGGGCCCGGGCGCGGCGCCAGCCGTCCTCGTCGTAGGCGATGCCATGCCGCGCCTGCTGGGCAGGATGGCCAACCACGCGCGCGGGGCTGAGGCGCGCGAGCGTGCCGCCATACGCCACCATTTGGACAGTGGAGTCCTTCGGGGCACAAGCACTAAGAGCAGCCTCGCTCTGCCTCCCGCCCTCCTGATGGGCAGAAAGCTCAAGGTGCGCCGTCTCCAGGGCGCTTAGGGCGCGGCCGCGCATGGCCAGACACTCACTGAGAGGGTCGGCGCCAACGACGCGTTCCCTGACTCCGATCAGAGGAGCACCGCCCAGGGCTGTCTTGAAGACGTGGCACATCTGCAGCTTGCTCTGCCGGATGACGGTGCCCCGGAAGAAGGTCACGAGTTTCTTGCGCGGGGCTCGGCAGTCCACCAGCGGTCGCACCGCCAGGGCTTGCGCGGTCGCCGCCTGCGCGCAGCCGAACACACGCCAGGAGAGGGCGAAGCAGCGGATGGGCGCCGCGAAACCCACAGCGTGTTTCTCCAACACCTCGATCACGGCCTGCACGAGCATGCCCTTGACCTTGAGAGTCTGGGGCAAAACGGCGACGGACAGGTGCAGGTCTGGCATGTGCAACTTGCCAGGGCCTTCCTTCACTGTGAGGCGCGTCTGCGCGTGAATCTCGTAGAACACCGCCAGCTCCACCAGACGCGCGGTGCCGCAGGAGTCGCGGGGAGGAGCATGGTGCGCCGCCACTTGCAGAAACGGTCGTGAATCTGGCGGCCGTGCACCAGCTGGTTGCCGAACACCGCCGGGGGCAAAAAAACATCCTCGTTGCGCCACGGGGTGGCGAAGGTAGGAGATACGCCCCGCACCGAAGGGCTGCGGCGGTAGGGCGTCAGAGTCGTCAGCGCCGCCGGGGCTGGGCCTCCAAATGCGTCGCTGGCCTGCCCCCGGTCGTCACCGCTGCGCGCATCAATCATGCGGCGCTGCACCGCAAGCTGAAAACACTGCGCGCGGCAAGCCAAGGCCGCGACCCGGTGCACCTCCGCGCGGGCGGCGTCGCGGGCGCCCTCGTGCTCGGACTGGCCCCGTTTGGCAACAACGTCTGCTCTGTCGCTGCCGTTCCAGAGGTACGTCTCCAGCGCCATGCGAGCGTCGGCGAGCGTCGTGTGAGACTCGACCGACATTTGTTGTCACCACCACGCGTCGGGCGAGGCGGGCGCGGAAAGCGTCGTCGACCAGACAGGTCGCTGTGCAGCCGGGCGGCGTAGCAGCCAGGCAGGCCGCGGCCAGCAATGGCGACGCGGGCCTGGGCCTCGTCCACCACGGACGTGCTATCGATTCAGACCCGGAAGTCGTGGTCCTCCGACTCTCGTCTATCGCTATGAACGCGTCGCGGCCCTTCGCGCGCTCCTCGTTCGACGTGGACCGCGCCATCATCTCCATACAATTCGCTGTCTGTCTGGAAGCGCGGAAAGCGTCCGCGACATAATGATCGGCCGTATACTGCCTGGGACCTGTGTGTTTGAGCAATGTATGCGCAAGGGCCTGCTTTGAGGACAATCGTTTTGCCGGATCTCGATGCAGAAAGCCAAAGGTGAAGTCCCTGCCCTCAACTGACACCTTGCCCCAACGCTCTGGCCTCATAGTAAAATTGGCAGCTGTGATGTTCCCGCGCTGTTCTGCGTCTGAAACCGAGAAGGGTGTGCAACCAGCTAGCAGTATAATGGCGATGACTCCCAGGCTCAATCGATCACACTTGTCTTTGTGACTGTAAAGCAGCACTTCTGGAGCCTCATATGACAGCGTCCAACAGCTCACCTTCATCTTTACGCTAGGGTCGCACATATCACTGAAGCCGAACTTAACCAGCTTGATGTGATTACTGTCCTATGCATTGTTCAAGAAAGATTCGAACATACAATCCCTAGGGGCCATGTCGTGGCTGTGAAGGTCACTGCCAGCAGCATCTGGTCAACTGCATGTGCAGCATCATGTTCCTTGAAGGTCTTGAGCTCGATTGCACGATCCATCAACTCGCCACCCTCTATGCATCCCGTGATCAGATACAATATATCAAGTTCTTCGCGAACGTCATAAAACCGAACAACGTGAGGATGACCCAATGATACGAACACCTCAACCTCCGACACCAACATTCTGCGCCCATCGGGGGCTACCCGTGCAAGCTTGAAAGCCGTCATGGCGCACTCTTGACCCGAGGGATGTTGCTTGCTCGCTGCAATTTGCACTTCTCCATTCAGGCCAGAGCCCAAAAGCGGGCCCTGTACGACATAGTCTTCTGACATTTTCTTGGGGGGCCTGTGGTATCAGCCTGAGGCTGCGATTTGACCAGACATCGTCTCTACTTTCTCGTCATCGGTCACGGATTCACGCATGGCGGGCTTGCTTGAAATCGCGACGAGTATGCTTGAAGCCTTGCTCGAAGCCATTCCCGTCGGGCTCTTCACAACAGTGCTGCCCAGGGTGCCAAGGTTCCGCGAGCGATGCTGCTGAGGAAAACGAGAACGAAGTCCAGAGCGCTTTGGCTTGTGGGCAGGGGGTGGGCCGCAGATTGACGCGGGCCCCCCAGCATGCGACGCAGCAGGATTGGACAGCCTTGGGCCACAACGACAACGGGGCAGCAGGATGAGGACGATGAGAAGACAGGTAGCCCAGGCTGGCCTCGAGCCCCCCAAGGTTAGCCCAGGGCGGTCTCAACACCCCAGCGCACGGGCTCGGGGGCCCTCGGCTTGGGGTGGATCATTTTTCGCCGCGGGTAGCTTCCTGATGGTCCCAGGGCCCGGACGACGCGGAAGGTCTGACAGTAGGAGGAGACACTGGGGGATGCGGAGGGAAAACCCACATCTTGCTTCCAGGTTTCCATCTCAGGATCCATCGGCATGCCCTCCGCGCAGGGATCACAATTTCGACAAGCGCGCTTCATTCATTACGCAGCCGATGCATCCAAGGGAGGAGGAACATAGAGGACAAAGTGGAATGCGCTGGGGGGCGCATTGTCCTAAGACGGCACCCGAAGCAAGATAACAACGTCGACTGAAGACAAATAGACAGGGAAGGTGGAGGAGGCACTCCGCGGGCACTACCGTAAGAAGACAGGAGGACCTTGACCGCTCCGCGAGGACGAACCAAAGAGTGGCAGCGTCAGCAGCACATTTGCATCGGGCCCAGTCCATGACGCTGCCGATCCAGACTCGGCTCCACCGAAGGTTGCCCCAGAGGGGCAGAATCGAACGGGAGGAGGGGGAAGGAGGAGGAGGAAGAGGAGGAGGAGGAGGAGGATATGGCGGAGGCCGTGGCGGAGGAGGAGGAGGAGGAGGGGGAGGAGGAGGAGGAGGAGGAGGAGGAGGAGGAGGAGGAGGAGGAGGAGGAGGGGGAGGAGGAGGATGGAGGAGGCGGAGGAGGCGAAGGAGGAGGGGGAGAGGGGGAGGAGGAGGAGGAGGGAGGAGGAGGAGGAGGAGGAGGAGGAGGAGGAGGAGGAGGAGGAGGAGGAGGAGGAGGAGGAGGAGGAGGAGGAGGAAGGGAGAGGAGGGAGGAGGAGGAGGAGGAAGGGAGAGGAGGGAGGAGGAGGAAGAGGAGGAGGAGGAGGAGGAGGAGGAGGAGGAGGAGGATGAGGAGGAGGAGGAGGAGGAGGAGGATGGGGGGGTGGCGGAGGCCGTGGCGGAGGAGGGTAGTGGGTATGGGAACGGGCCCGTGCAGAGGTGCGCGGTCGTGGCCAAAAACCTGCTGCACCCGTCGGGGCCAGGGCACCTACGGCCATCGTGCTACCAGAAGGGAGCGCCAACTCAAGGAACGAGGGTGTATTTTCTGGCCACGGCGAGCTTCGGCAACGAAAAGGCTCACCGACCTGGGTCGAAGGAGCGGCCCAGAGGGAGGCGTCGCAGACCGAAAACCTCCGCCCCGACGCCGTGGGGCCTCCCATAGCTCTCAAGAACTATCTGGAAATAATTCGTGTGCGCATGCACGTAGATGCTTCCGTGCACGCGTGCATGCGAGCACGCAAAAAGGACGTGCATGCGTGCATATGGGCAAGTACTTCTCCGACTCGGCTACACCCAAGAGTAACCCCAGGCAAGAGTGACATTTGGCGAGGGGGCAGGGAGGGAGAAGGAGGAGGAAGAGGACGACGACGACGACGACGACGACGACGACGACAACGACCTCCTCCTCCAGAGGTCGTTAAACGTCTCCAAATCGCCGAGCGCGTTCCACTACTCGCAAAGTACCTACTCGCAAACTTCCGAAAAAAACACCTGTCTGCTTGGAGTTCATTTATCGTAGAACCCCCGCGAGGGATCCAGGCCATTTGCGAGTAGTTACTTTGCGAGTAGTGGAACGCGCTCGTCGACCAAAGATCTCCCAAACCCCCGGAGGCCCAGAAAGAGCGAACAATGCTCGAAAGCATCAGAAACCGAAGACCCTCGAACCTTGAACCACGACGGCGAGGACGACCGATACCCAACGAGGAACGGCGACGGTCGACGGCGAACGATGAAAGCGGACGACGAAGACGAGGAGGGACGACGACGGACAACGGACGATTACAAGGGAAGACGACGACCTCGAGCCCAGAAGTCCGTTCCCGTGGTCCACCCTGGCCTGTTTCGATGCGTGACGTCCCCAAGACACGAAACGGGCCTCCACAGACCAAACAAAAAACGAGAGGCCCCTGCGAACCTCGGAGATACTGCTGCCGGCCACGCGCCATACTGGGCGTCGGACCCTCGCCGTCGGTCAAACTGCATCACATGTGGAATCGACACGCATCCCCCGCTCACTGCTACACTCTCGCGCAACCCGCGCCTCTGGGGCCAGGCGCGGACCTCGACAGAGATCTCCGCCGCGCCCCGACGAGGGTTCATCAAACCTTTGGCGCCACGTGGTGACCCCCTAATTAAGCCCCAACGGCGCCCATCGCAAACCACACCCTGGCGTAACCACACCCATTGTAGTCGCCGACACTCGCCGCCGCCAACCTCGGCCCGGCGACTTGCCGGGGCGCGCCTCCGTGCTCCGGCGGCGGAAACGACGGCCCCTCAGATCCGACGCCACGAAAATCATGCAACATCATGGCCCCGCCTTTCTGCGGCGCTCCGAACGTCGGATCGATCCGCGAAGGTCCCGGGGCCCGTCACAAGGCGAAATCGCCTGGAGCGAAACAAATGCGACGCCACGGTCTCAAGGGAGGCGACGACGACGACGACGACGCCGACGATGACGACGACGTCAGCGGCCTGCTGGTCAGCCGGCGTCGGCGGGCGCCCCGCCAGCTGGCCGCAGCGGCGCCGCCGCCGCGGCCTCGACGCAGAGGCCGAAGGCCCCGAGCCAGGCGGTGAGGTCCTCGGGGCCCTCTCCGCTGGGCTGCGATTCCCTCGGTGCTCTCTCCAGTGGCGATCGGCTCTGCACGCAAGCGTGCCACTGGGCAGGAGTGGGCCTTGATGGCGCAACGAAAGGGGGGGATTGGCATGGGGGGGGCGCATAGACCTGGAATCGGCGATACTTCGCCGATAAATCGGGAGTGGGCCCCCGACCGTGAATCCGCAAACGCCTGGGCCGGTCGAGGCTATCGGGCCCCCATCGGCGATCAATGGGCGATTAGGGGTCGATGCATCTCCCCCATATGCCCATCCCCCCCCCTATCGTTGCCCCTGAGGCCTTTGGTGAGCGGCGTGTCGATCGTTGCATGCGGTGTGATGATCGCGGCCGGCGCGCTTGGCTTACCCCCTCGCGTGCCCCCCCCAGAGCTGCGCACCAAGGGCCACTCCAGCGAAAGGTCACACGACTCGGGGACTGCGTACTAACGTTTTGCACGGCGGGGCCCCGCGACGCTCCAGCCTGAGGGGCCAGCCGTGGGGCTTCGGTGTGCGCGGCAGGCAGCATTGTGGGCAGGAGAGATGCGCGCGTTTGCGCCAGCCCTGGCTGGGGCGACCCTCGGCCCATGATCGAGACCAAGGTGCACAAACAATCTCAAACCAGGTGCAGCAGAAGTTGGGGCATCAATCCTGTTTGTCGGGCAAAATGCTGGTCCACCCGAAAAAACCGCTTTCCCGCCAAACTGCTGCCGTGGCAGACGGACCGATGCCTCTCGGGTCAAATCAGGACGGCGTACGCGCCGATCCTGGGGTCAAGATGGGCGTGGTCAACATCGACATGTCTAGTGCGTGCATAGGTCTTACTAACGTTACCAGACATCGGTGGACAATTCGCTGTCAGCGACACCCGCAGCGATGCATGCCAGTAACTGCGCCCTACCGCCGCGTCGGAGGAATAAAGCGCGTAAGCACACTTACTTTCGTGAGAGCATCCCGCCCGCCTGACGCTTCCCGCGGGCCTTGGCTTTCCGTCTGCGCGTTCGTCGCTGGCGGCTTGCATACAGTCTGTCCTGGGACAAAAGAACATCCTTCAAGAACGTGAGACCCTCCACCGTCCAAGACACATAGAATGTCCAAGAGTACCCTCCCCAGGATGCACAAGAACATCCAACAAACAAGAACAACATTGGGATACCCTCACCGAGCCGAACTAGATCTTATACCTCGGCCCCCAACTGCGTGCAGACGGAAAAGGCACGGAAGAGCGCTGCAGCAGCACAGGGACGGCGGGGAGGCCGACACTGGGAGAAGAACAGGCAGGAGAAGTTCATTCATGCCGTGGCGATGTCCAGGCTCGCAGCTCTACTCATCCTCGTCCTCCTCTTCTTCATCCTCTGAACTTTCGACAGACTCTGGATGGCGAGCAGATAAGCAGAACAGGAGCACGACATGCAGCAGTGATGCAGTAGCCGCACAGTAACTAGATGGATAGCGAGTCTAGGCAGAGTGTGAACGCCCTGGCGATCATAAAGTAACAACGCTAAGCTGGAAATCGTTTCCCACTGCGCCTCCTCCCCTCCAATTATCCTAACCTTGTTCGGCCCTCCATGAAGGCCTCCTGGGGCCTCCAAATGTGCTCCGAGAATCTCCAGGGATACCTGGGAAACTCCGGAGACTTCAAACGCATGTAGCGACTTTGGCTCGGGCCCCGTAAACGGGGACATCGATAAGCCAGGACTTTGGAGCACCCAAGAGAGATGCAGCCGATGGTAGAAACAGCCTCCATGATTCGTACTCTGCAGCTGGAATGTTCAACCTACATGCTTGAGATGTCCTAGTCTCAAGGGTACTGATCGACTCGAAGCGAAAACATGCTGGAAGTTCTTGAATTTCTGGACTGTGTTTTTTTCCATATTCGGCGTTTCGAGAATGGCGGAAGGGGGGAAGGGGAGGGTCTGTCTCCGGACCTCTGCTTGATGCGACTGTTTGCAACAGTCGCATCAAGCGCATATAGTTTTCTTTTGGAGCTGCATGAAATGTGTTGTTTTCGTCTGGTTGGAATCCCACTGGCCCTCCGGACGCAGGTCGTTTAGCGAGCTGGCTCTTTTCTCCTTTCGTGGGGAGGTCTGCCCCTTCCCCTACCGCCCCCTCCTGCTGGATATCGAATGGTCGAATTAATGGTCCAGTTTGGCATCAGATGGCCCCAACATGTTCCCAGATAGCCCTTAGATAGCCTCCAAGATGGCTCAAGATGACCACCAGCATGCCTTGAAGAAGCCCCAAGACGGCCTCTCACGATTCCAAGTGGCCTCGAAGCTTTCCCAGGACGTCCCCGAGAGACAAAAATCCTTCACGACCAACTGCTGTCAATGATTTGTCTTCTCGCCTTTCCAGCTCCGATGGCCTCCAGGCGGAGCCCAACATCGACGCCTGGCGAGCCACAGGTGCAAGGCTGGATTGACAAGCAGTGGAAGGACTTCACATACGCGGTGGAGGATGCCATGAGGGATGCAGGGAGGCGTTGGCAATGCCTGGCTTCGCCCAGGCCGCCGTCGACGACGACGACGCCGACTAGACGCAGCAGCCAGAGGAGAGGTGGACCCCCACAGAGTACACGGGAGCCCCCCTCAGCTACGAGCGGCCGGACAGAGGGCCACCGCGAGGACGGGAGCAGCACGCATCAAGGAGGTGCAGTGGCCCACTCGGCAGGCAGCGGGAGCAGGCAGATGCCAGCAGCGCCGCGTGGCAAAGACCCTGGGCCGGCTCGGGAGGCTGCGCTGGCTGGAAAGCAGCGGGAGGAGGATCGCCAGCGAGGCCAAGGAGCCGAGGATTAGGACAGACTGGGCTGCAGGACTGCGGCTCCAGGAGCAGCAGAGACAGCCGCTGGTCAGCAGGTTGCAGAGGTTGCAGCGGCGGATCGACGACCACAAGAAACTGCTGACCACCCACCAGGAGGCGGACAAGCAGCAGCGCCTAGCAAGTGGGTCGATGACATGCAGGGCCTGAGGCGAGCGCACCGATGGGTACGATGCGTGCTGCCGCCAGCGCTGGCCGTGAAGGCGGGCACAGAGAGGATCTCCAGGAGCACAGGCGAGGCCCTCGACATGCTCCAGGAGAGGTGGCGTGATGTCCGGGACCGCGAGTGCCCGGAGCCCGGCGCCTGGTGGGCGTACCTGGAGGCCAACCTCCCTCGCTTCGACGAGGGCCTCTGGCCTGACCTCGACGTTTTCGCTCTCAGGGACACGCTGCGAAACTCCTCGGCGGGCCCCGACGGCTGGACGGGCGACGAGTTGGAGGCCCTGGAGCTCATGCTGGAGGCCGTGGTGCAGCTCGACAGCACCTTCGAGGACCACGGCAGGGTCCCGACCGCTTGGAGCAGCCTCCGGCAGGCACACATCCCCAAGACGGACCTTGACGCTGCTGGAGGCGCCATCGCCGTGGAAGCGCTGAGGCCCATCGCAGTGGCGAGCGCACTGTACAGATTGTGGGCCAGCTCCCGATTCAGATCGGGAGCCTGCGCCCGCTGGATCGCCGAGTGGTGGGACGACGACATGCCCGGCGGCCACCGTAAGGCCATGGCGGCGGAGGGTCTGGCTTGGGCGTCCGGGCAGGTGGCGCAGGGCAGATTCCTGTGCTCCAGGGACTACACGATGGCTTTCGACCGCAAGCGCCCCGTGGTGCCGGAAGCGGCACTTGACATCCTGGGGCTCCCAGGAGGCATCAATGGCATGCTGGCGGAGGTCTGGCAGTACCAGGAGAGGTGGCTCCAGCTCAGCCAGGCGGTCCACCCCGACAGGCAGGAAGTCACCTCGAGCCTCTTGCAGGGCGATCCGTTCTCGCTGGTCGCCCTCTCAACCATCCTCCTGGCTCCGCTGAGAAGGGTCAAGGAAGGCTGCCCCGACGTGCAGAACCCTCCTCTACGTCGACGACAGAAAGTGGACGAGCGCGTCACCAACCACCGCGTTGCCGGAAGGCGCCGAGTGGGACCTAGCCTCCCGGGTCCTAGGCCTCAAGGACAACGCAGGCAAGACCCAGTGGCTCCACAAGTCCCCGCACGGCAGGCGGAGGCTGCACCAGAGTGGCATTGACACGACCGAGGTGCTCCTCGCTGCGGACGTGTTGGGCAGCAGAGTCACCAGGGGCGTCTGGCGGGCCCTCTCCCGCAAGGGACAGAGGAGGATGCAGGACATGCACGCGCAGCTGGTGAGAACGGCCAGGCTGCCAACGCAGAGGCAGGATAGGATCAGAGTGGCGCAGGCGGGGCCCCCTGGAGGGCCATGGCAAAGGTTGGGAAGACTCCGTTGCTCTCGATCGCACCGCTCCAGCGCCTGGCGCTCCGGCATCGAAGCGACCTGTGGTTCAGAGCCCAGCGCGACACTCTCCTCACCTACGCCAGGGTGGAGCGGACGCCCTCACCCACGTGCCATCACCCACGTGCCCTGGAGGCACGCTGGCACGACAGGGATGGCGGCAAGCTTGCAGCGACACCTCGCCTGGACGCGGTGGTTGCGCCAGGAGGCGCCGCCCTGGAGCCGGAAGCACGAGTGCCTCCCCAACTACACGTTCTCGATGGACGCGCATTCGCCCGACTGGAAGACTCCGCGGCTGCTGGGCCACATGCTGCGCAAGGCGTCGCGGTGGAAGATGCACCGGGAGGCGATCACCTCGGACGAGCACGAGATGATCGGGGTCAGGGCCGCGGGATGGGGGCTGGCTACGATGAGAAGCGCATCAAGGCCGTGCAGACCCTCTGTCGTGAAGACAGGCAGCAGCTGCGGGTGATGACGGGAGCGGTGCCCTCCCCACTGGCGACTTCCATCATGTCCTACGGCGGCGCCTCCGGACACTGCCCCCCGTGGCGCGGCTGCGAAAACGGAGACTTTGACCATGTGGTGTGGGTCTGCGGCGGAAGCCCAGGGGAGGCCGATCCCTCGTCCGGCGGACCCGCTCCAGCGCCGGCTCTGGCCCACGGGCCGCAAGGAAAGTTAGGTCGCAGACGCCCTCATCCTCCAGTAGGGCGTCGAGATCGACAAGCGCATCAAGAATCGGATATACCATGCCGACGGCGCCTTCGCGCAGTGCGGCGTCACACCGGGGCAGGAGGACGGGGAGGAAGAGTAGGTCAGCCAGCCCGGGCGCCCCCTCCGCCTCAGCAGCACCCGCCTGCCAAGGCGGCTTCCCGTGCGTGGTCATCCAGACGGCCCCGTACTGTATCCTCAACCTTTCGGCCCAACATCGATGAAGAGAGCTCCCAAAAGGGCCAGCCCAAGGCCCCCGATAACACCCCAAGCGCGTCCCAACATGGCCCCTGGAGCAAACGGTTCGGGCTGTGACGGGGGGTCCCCAGTTTCGGTCACCTCTGTTCCTTCATTGATGTCATCCAAGGAAACCCCTGAGAGGGCCCCCGACGGGGCCCCACAAGAACCTCAAGAGGGCCCATAAGATACATCTCAAAAGGGTCCCAAGAGAGCCGAGATTGCTCCTAAAGGGCCCCAGAGCTTTTGAGTTGAAGTTGAGAAGCGTCGGCCTCTCGAACCCACTCGCTTTGTGCATAAAGATGTCCTTATCCTGACAAGATGATTGGGCATCGTTTCTGGATGGGCTGTTGGGAATACGCAAAAAAACAAGACTCGGATCACACGCCTGTGATGAAACTGCATCTTGCGAATGTAGGCCACATCGTAATTCAGAATATGCTTCGAAGGCAAACAGCGCGGGCCCATGTCAACAACTACATGCCATTCCAGAAGCATGTGGCGGCAGAGATCCAGATTTGGCATCGCTGCTGAACTCGAAAACGTAGTTGCGAAATCGGGCCACAGTTTGATGGTGAAACACAAGATTATGATCAGGGGTGCGTATGCATAATGGGTGGCCTGGCTTCAAAACGTTTTGCCAGGCTTCGTGAATAATACTGCCCAAGTGCAAGCATGTACCACTCCATGCCGTCCCAAGTCAAAGTCGTGGTCCGATGGCAAAACCATGCTGAGGCGTGGTCTGGCCAACATGTGGTGGTAGATGCTGCCGTGGGGACGAGCCCTCCAAGCTCCCCCCCCATCAAGATATGAGCAGTAACGCGAATACTGATACGTCCACAATGCCCCCGTCCTCCCTACTTCCCCTAGTGTGTGGGGGGGAGCAGGAGGAGAGAGGTGCGCACGGGAGCGCGCGCCGAGGATGGGGAGGATGAGAGAGAGGATACGGCAGGTTCGTGTCGTGACGACCCCGGCAATGGTTTTTGACACAGCGGTGACCGTTCAACCTTGAACGATCGGCCGTTTCCGCAACGTCCGATCGTTCAACATCGACCGATTCTGGGTCGCTTGCGGCGTTCAAGGTTGAACGCCGGCGGCGGGGTCGCCGCTGGTCGACACGACGCGAACCTACCGTACGGCAGAAAGGTTAGAAAGGGAGGGGGGAGGAGGAGGAAGAGCATGAGGAGGATCAAGGTAGGACGGGAATGTGCTCATGATAAGATCAGCACAGGATGCATGTCGTCTAGAGTATCTAGCGGCCATCGTTTCTGCAGCCCGTGTGGAAGGCCGGAGAACCTGGGAAATCCTATGAATCGTGTAACGTATCAGTCTCATTACCTCTTGCTCCTCTGACACGAGGAGGAGGGTGGGAGAAGCAGGAGGAAGGGAAACAAGACGACGACGACGACAATGGCGACGACGACCACGACGACCGCGAGGACGACGACAGCGGCAACGAGCAACGGCGGCGACAACGAGCACAACCACGACCACGACGACGACCACCGACGTCGGCCTCCGCCTCCGCAGATCTCTAGAGGCCCCGCGATGTTTCCAGATTTCCCCAGAGACCTCTTGAGGCCTCAAGGAGCCCAAAGATCACCCCAAACGTTAGAACAATGCAACCCTCGAATTTCAGCTCTGGAATCTCGTCGTCGTCATCGCCGCGATAAACCCGGGGAATCTCCAAGAAACTCGGAGGATCTCCGAGAACCTCCAAACAGCTCCCAAAACACTGAACGGATCGGAAACTCGCACATACCTCAGCAAGGGAGCTGCCGGGAGGACCTACACCTGCTCACGTGTCGTGATTCAAAATATCGCAAACATGAGATGTTGCAACTTGCATCGTCACGGTCGCTACATGTTCGCACGTGTTGCTTGAGACCGTCTATGCAACGACCTATGGGACGCTCTCGGAATCGCCGGGCTGACGTGCGCGGCTCAACATGTGGAATCCGATTGATGTTGTACCGTCCATGCAGATGCCTCCGTGTAGACCGCCTTCTGTGCCCACGCCCCACGCCCGTGCCTCCCGTTTGTAGATCGTGACCAGACCTCCGAGAATCTTAGATAATATCCGAACACCTTCGACGCCTTTGAACATCACAGGAACATAAGGCATACGAGAACACCCAGAGCCTTCGACACCATGCAAAAACCTTCGAAGACCTGCGATGACTTGAGAAACCTGCGAAGCTGGCTGCACGCATGAGTGACCCTGGGCAAGAGTGACGTTCGGCGCGCGGCTTTATGGAGCAGCGACGGAGGCCAAAAAACCCAGGCGACCCAAGTGCGCCAGCGGGTGCTGGCCGGACCCCATGCGGGCCCGCACCAAGGTAACTCCAACGAAGGGCCGCTCATACCCAGACGTCCGACGATCGGACTTTGCCAATCCGCACCCCACAGGTCCCGACCACTTCCCAAGGGATGAGCTTTCGTACTGGATGCGCTTTGATGGCCCTGGCGGGCCACGATGGGCCACCGATTTTGGAGGCCCCGGCTGCCCCACGGGACGTCAGAACAGACTCATAGAAACCTCACAGACAAGCTGTTCGGAGAATCCCAAGAAACCGTTCCAGACGAGCTGCACGGGGATGTTCTCGGACAGCTGGGGCTTCGAGTGTCCTTCGAAGACGACAAGCCGACGATGCGCCGACGACGACGCCGACGCCGAGGCCGCCGCCGCCGACGAAGACGACCACGACGACGACGACGATGACGACGAGCGCACGGCGAGGCCTCGGCGCCCGCCGCTGCCGCGGCGGGGCCCCCGAGCAGCGCCGCCAGCTCGCCCCCGGGGCCCCGCCGCAAGGCCTCGCAGGCCTTTAGGGGGGAGGGGGTGGGGGGGAACTGTGCGTGCGCCATATAATGTTAGGAAGCAAATACTGGGAGGTCTTCGTCGGAATGGTGAAGGATGATTGAACCCCATTGGGGGGCTACTACGCACGATTGGCCCGCGGATTCAGCAGGATCAGGCCGGATTAAGCAATATTAGGCGGGCTCCAGCGGGACTAAGCCGGATTAAGTTGGATTCGAACGAGGGCAAACTCTGAATTACACCTCCCAAGAAATGCATCCGAACATGCCCTTGACACCTCTGCCGTTCGTTGCCTGTTCCCCCGTTGCAGCCAACAAGCAGCGGTGTGAATGATGTGTTCAAACAGTGCGTGGATAGCGACATGCATGCCGCAACCGTTTCTGAGCTCGGGCGCCTTTCGACGGACCAAATATGGTTACCCTGTCCGGCCGAACGCGATGCGGGAGTAAAGTCGAAGAGGCACTGGCTGAAAATACGAGGTCGAACCGAGTGAAAGTAGCAGACTCAAAGAGCTTCGCTAGTTGACAGGGGCTGGACTTTTTGCTGGAGGGGTGCAAGAGTAGCTTCGAAACTTGGCCGCGGTCGAAGTTTTTGGGCAATCTTTATAGGTAACGCCCACACTTCCCACCCTGTTCGTTCTTTCCTTTCTGCTCCACCTCCTTCTCCTTCTTCTCCTCTTCCAATCATCCAATCCATCATCTCTCCTCCATGATCCCTCCTCCCTCCTTATCCTTCCTCCTCCTTCTCCACCTCCTTCTCCTTCCCTCCGCTTCCTCTTCCCTCGTTTCCCCCCTCTTCCCCTCTTCCTCCGCTACTCCGCACCGTTTGGGAAGGGACGGGGGGGGCGAGAACGGAGGATGAGAGAAACGAAAAGGGAGGAGGCAGCAGGAAGGAAGGGGAGACGGACGTAGGAGAAACAAGAGGAGGAGGAGGAGGAGGAGGAGGAGGAGGAGGAGGAGGAGGAGGAGGAGGAGGAGGAGGAGGAGGAGGGAGAGGGAGGAAAAGGGAGGGAAGAGGAGAAGTGAGTCTGAGGGCGATCGCGCTCCATAGCATACCAACGAGAACATGGAGCATGAGACTAATAATGAGGACGCGCGGTACATGGAAGATGCCTTGTACCGTGTCCAGGAAGTATCACGACGACAATAAGACATGAGTAGCATGGGCACGGTAGGCTAACCGACCGTGCCCCGGGACCTTCGACTGACCAAGTCTCACTCAAAAAGGCGAACGAAACTGCAACGGAAGGGCCCTCGACAGACGGGGCCACTTTCCAAACATTTGCGGGGGGGGGGATTTCTTCTGCGGCGGCGCGCAGAGACCGACTTGCATTATCAACTGCCAGAAGAAAAAAAAACGCCCCGCCCACACAATTGATGGCGACAGCCCTCTCACCAGCATGTGGCCCTCCTATTGCGCTTTCGCTGGCCATATCGCATTCGCTCACATAGTGCTCGATATGCGGGCCACTGCACCTCCCTCTTCCTGATGGACTGCGTCGCAATCGCGAACACAGTTCGCGACGTGCGCCTCGGTCGTTGCATTCGCGAACATCGTCCAGACATGCGACGCCGAATGGGTTGCCCAGTAGCGTCACCGTTGTTCTTGTTGAGGTCATTGTGGCGAGAACTCGGCACCGTCTTCTTGCGCCGCTCCTCGCTCAACCTCGCTGCGCGGTGGTCGTAGGCGAACTGCCCCTCCATGATGTCGAGGATGAGCTCCTGGCCGAGACTTTTCTTCGTCATGGGGTCGGCCCTCATGTCGCGGGTGTCATACCACAACATGTCGGTCACAATTTTGCGTGCATCTAGTATGCTAGTCACCGTAAGTGGCCTGCCAGACTTGTCTCTGATGGCGGTCGCGCGTGGTCCAAGGACAAGGCGGAGAAAACGGACGCAACTTCCGCGACCAGATCGGCCGGCACCGCGCAGCCCCCCTCAGCGCGCTGCCTCCTGATTTCATTTTCTGAGGCGGGTCTGCGCACCATCTCGCGGACCGTCAGGAGGTGCGCTTGTATGCCGTCCGCTGCTCCACATGCTGCGAAAAAACTCACTGCCGAATGACGATCGACACGCAAGCTTGCACGATCGGCTCACTGCGTCGAGAAAGTGGCAGATCTGTTTACCAGTGCTGCGGCAATGGCCTAGACGCAGATATACGGCGCCACGAACCTCATCTTGGCTCCTCTTCACGCTTGAACGAGCCGTCGCTGTGCACGCAGATCTGGCCCTCGCATTCTATCGCCGGGATAACGACGCGCGCCTTGATCTTCTGCATGGCCAGAACAATGGAGTTGAGCTGCATCGCGCGTATGTGAGCAGCATGTTCTCGGCCCGTTGTAGCGCGACGATATACACGGCAACGCGGCGTTGCGCGAGCAGCGCGTGAGCGGCTGCTCCGAAGAGGGGGACAAAGAATTCTGGGAGTGGACCTCCGGCCGGCTCGTCGCCCTTCGACTTGACCAGGCCGACGTGCTGATGGGAATCAGCGCGTCGATGTAGTTACTCGTCCTGGTCGAGCGTCGCTGCGCCGATGGCACTGCGGTGTTGTTTGACTCCGCAGCTGAAGTCTTTGTGGTCGCCCTTGGAGGCGCTCTCGATGTGGTCGATGAGAGATGAGTCGGTCGATCCTGAGATCAACAACGAGCTTGGACAGCATGAGCACTCACGCTGAGCCGCCTGCGCCACAGGTGCCGGACGCAACTCAGGGCCCAGCCGAGTCGGCTTGGCGTTGCACTCGGGCGAAGGGGTGACCCGATTGGATATGATTGTAGTACCAGGTAACCGGACTACAAATACAATAAGTTTTCAAATTGTGATGTTTAACATTGTGATAAAACCTGTGGGTGGTTCCGAATTGCCACTCAACACATGCCCAATATTCGCGCAAGCACGCGCCAAACACCGGGCCATGAACCTGGCGTGGTCGTCGCGGACGCTGAGGTTTGTCAATCCCGTCCGTGATCCACACCGGGGCCCGCCCAGCTGAACCGAAGCCCCAATTTCACCCCCCCCCACCCTCGGAGCCTGGTCTCCTGGGGCCGTGGCGAACGGGGCGGAGGAGGGAAAAAGAGTGAGACGCACATGCCGAGGGAGCACCGTCCACGTCTCCAATTTGGGGATCCACAAATCATGTGGTGACAGACCTCGAAATCCACAGCGACCTCACCGCGCGGTCCGTCACCGCACAGTCTTGGGACCCTGGAGGCCCTGGTCGCCCAAAACGCCCTCGAAGTACAACACGAGTCCCAAAACCGTGCGGTCCGAACCCCCAATGGCCAATCACGCGGCGTGGTCACCAACCGCGTGCGGGGGGCCCGACCCATCCACCTTGGTAGCGCAACGGTCGCCAGAAAACCTGGTAAACGTGTCGGAGGAGGACCGACGGCAAAAAAAAGGACGGGACGTTGAGACAAAGGAAGGTCATGTAACCATGTGAACACTCGGACTTCCTGGAGCCGCCCGAACGAGACGCTCTGTGCCTGCATAGGGGTCTCCTCCGCCTGGGGGGCGGCCAGGTAGTCTGAACTGGCTGGAGCACCAGAAAAGCTGTCAGGAGGAAGGGATGGGCCAAATTCGTTGAACATCGGCTCCTGGACCTATCCCGGGGCGCACATGGTGCAGATTTTCGCCCCGGATCCGCCTTTGACGGTCCCAGGGTCCGAAAGCGACCCCCAGGCGCCGAACAAAGTTTCAAAAACAGAATCTTCCCGAACCCAGGGCCTGCGACATCGCCCCCCCCTTCTCTGTTGGGCCACCTCAGACCCCCAGCCCGCTCCAAATGCAAACGCTCGGAACCTCCTCCGCCTGCCGTCCGAGCCCGACACGCGGGGGGCCTCGTGACACCGCTGGAGCTCGGGCGCGCGCACCGCGGACGCTGGCGCCTCGGAGGCGCGCCGGGCCTGGGGCAACCGCAAGCGGAGCTCGCGGAGTTCCTGCTCCTGGGGGGGCGAGCTGGCGG
Organism: Prorocentrum cordatum; assembly: GCA_963575745.1. Taxonomy (NCBI): domain Eukaryota; class Dinophyceae; order Prorocentrales; family Prorocentraceae; genus Prorocentrum; species Prorocentrum cordatum. The sequence goes on along the minus strand of CAUYUJ010015704.1, from coordinate 342,412 downwards.
CGCTAAGGGGTAAGGGAAGGAGGGGGAGGAGGAGGAGAAGGAGAAGGAGGAGGAGGAGGAAAAGGAGGAGGAGGAGGAGGAGGAGGACGAGGACGAGGACGAGGAGGAGGAGGAGGAGGAGGAGGAGGAAGAGGAGCAGGAGGAGGGAGGGGATGAGGAGGCGTAGGAGGAAGATGGGTAGGAGGTGGAGGGATGAGGAGGAAGGAGGAAGAGGAGGAGAGGGAGGAACATGATGATGATGATGACGACGATGATGATGATGATGACGAGGAGGAGGAGGAGGAGGAGGAGGAGGAGGAGGAGGAGGAGGAGGGGGAATAAGTAGGAGGAGGAAGAGGAAGAGGAGAAGGACTCAAGTCGCGCGCAACCGTTGCCCGGCCAGGCCCGCACTTCTCACCCGCTCGTCACCTCTCACCCCCTTCGCCTTCCTCCCTCAACCCTCGAGCCATGGAGGGAGACGTGGAGATACTGGATGCCGCCGGGCGGGGCGGGGATCAGGATATGCAGGACTATGACGGAGCGGCCGCGGCCACGCCTCCCTGAGCAGCCCAACTTTGCGGTGCACTTGGCGCCGCTGCTGCCCCGGGGGTTGCTGCCGGCGCTGCGCCTGCTGCCGCCGCTGCTGCGCCACCCGCCGCTGCTGCAGGGTGCCCGCCCAGGGTGCGCGCTTGGGTGGCCAGCCGCCAAGCCCCTCGGAAGCATGTGGCGGCATGCTGCGTGTGCTGCTCGGGATTCGAGCCAGGGGCAATTCGCTTTGCGAGCCGGGCAAACCCAGACCGGCACTTCCGCCACCCAGCCTGCATCGCGGGCGGCATGCCCCTGGGCTCGGTGGAGGGCTTGGCGGCGCTGCCAGAGGAGGCTCGCGTGGAAATCTTCGCTTGCACTGCGCCTCTGCCAGGGGCGGCCCCGCCCGCCAACGACGTCCACCCGCGGCGCGTTCTGGCAGCGGAAGCGGGCGAGCTCCCGAGGCTGGAATGGTGGGCCAGCTTCGGCTTGAACGGTGCCTTGCGGGAGCCCGTGCCCACGTGGACGACGACGCCCCCGACCCTCGTCGCGGCGGTCGCGGCCGTGCTCGCCGCGGCGTTGCGCGCCGTCGCGGCGCGCCCCATGAGCGAGGCGGCGTGGGCCCAGCTGCTCCTGCTCCCGAGGCTGCTGTTCGCGGTGCCCCCAGCCAGCGGCGGTGACGAGCGGCCGTCGGCCTCGAAGGTGCTGTCACGCCGCCTTCGCCAAGCTTGGACGGGAGACTGGGCGGCACTGTGGGCCGCGACCGCACGATCCGGAGAACCAGAAGAAGACAGCCCAGGGCATCGTAAGACGGAGGAGGTGGCTCGACGGGTGCACGAGCTCATCGTGCTCGGGGAGGTGGGCCGCGCGGCTGCGGCGGCCGCCGGGCCTGGCAAGCTGGCGCGCGGGCCCGAGGTGGCCCGCGACTTGGCCGCCCTCTTCCTGGAGGCGACCGCCAGGGCCCGCGCGCCGCCGCCGCCCCTAGCTCACCCCCTGGCGCCCTGGGAGGCTGAAGCCGCCGAGGCGGTGGCAGGCAGCCTCGGGAAGTACCCTCGCCACTCGGGCCCGGGCCTGTCTGGCGCCCGCTCCGAGCACTGGGCGGCCCTGCGTGGACACGAAAATCAGGCGCTCGCGCAGGTCCTCGTCCTCATCCTCGAGGGCCAAGCGCCGGCGCAGGCGAAACAAGCCCTCCTATCCGAGCGGCTGCTGCCGCTGCTGAAGCCCGGGGGCGGCGCGCGGCCGCTTGCCTGCGGCGAGACGCTGCGCAGGATGGCGGCCAAAGCGGCCACGGCGGCTCAGAAAAAAAACCATCGCCACGGCAGCGGGGCGCCTCCAGTTCGGCGTTGGCCGCAAGAACGTGATCGAGCTGATGCACGGCGTCGTGGTAACCGCGCTGGAAAGGGACCCGGGCGCCGCCGCGCTCCCCTTGGACGTTGCCAACAAGCTCTGCCGGGACACCCTGCTGCGGGAGGTCTCCGGCCGCCTGCCGGAGCTGGCGCGGCTCGCGACGGCGTGGCACGGCGGCGCCACCGCGCGCGGGGCCCGCCTTCCCGGGGCCCGGGCGGCGCCATTCACAGCGCAGCGCGGGGTGGACCGGAGTTGCCCCCTGCCCCCTGCGTTCTTCGCGGTGGCGACGGGGGCACTCCACGAGCGCCTGGAGACGGCGGCGCGCCGCGTGGACCCTGAGGCCAAGGTGGTGGCCTACCTCGACGACGTGTGCGTCGTGGGCAGCCCGCGCGCACTGGCAGCAGCACTCCTTGCCGCGCAGGGGCTCTTCTCGGCGCGGGGCCCCCGCGTGAACCCACGAAAGACAAAGGCGTGGAACCCGCGCGCCCTGCAGCTCCCCAGGCCGCTGGCCAAAGCAAAGGTGCCCGCGCTCACGCGCGTGGGAAGCACTCTCCCCTACGTGCGCCACGCCGCGGGAGCAGCCCTGGGCGCCGACGCTGCGCGGACGAACTTCTCGCCGGCTGCCGCGCCGCAGGCGGCCCGGGACCACCTCGACGCCCACCTCGCGGCCTTCTGCCAACTCCGAAAGCACGGGCTGCGCGCCCAAGACGAGCTCGCGCTGCTCCGCACCTTCGCCAACGACGCGGCCCTGCACCACGCAAGGGCGCGCCTGCTCGACGAGGCGTGGTGCCAGGCTTACGACGCGGTGGTTCATCTCGGCCACGTGCACGAGGTCCTGAAACCGCTCACCAGGCACCAGGAGCTCCCCGCCCTCGCGCGCGACCTGGCCCTCCTGCCCCTCGCCGCCGGCGGGCTTGGCCTCCGGGGCCTCGCGCGCAGGAGGCTCCCAGCCTTTGTGGGGGCTTGGCAGGCGTGTCTGGCTTGCGTCTGCAGGGAGCTCGGCCTGCCCAGCCTCGAGGCCTTCCAGCAGGCTTGCCCGACGGCGTGGGGGGAGGCCGAGGGCGCGGGCCGCGCGCTCCAGGTGCGCGGCGCGGGCTGGCTTTGCGCCGCCGCGGGGCCGAGGGCCAAGGCGCAGCGGGCCCTCGCGGCGCCGGAGCAGCACGCGCGCCCGCAGCGGTTCAAGGGCGCCCTGCCGCCGAATTGCGCAGCGCAGCGCAGCTCGGCCAGCGGGAAGGGCGCGGGAGGCTGGCTCCTGCCGCAACGGAGGAGGACCACGACATGGCGGACGCGCGCTTCCTCCCAGCCCTGGCGTTGCGACTACAGCTGCCTGCGCCCGCAAGCGCCAGCGCCACCTGCCTCCGGCGCCGGGAGGGCGGCGCGTTCTGCGGGGCCGACCTGGCCGCGACGCCGGGACACTGCCTGGGCTGCCACGTCGGCAGCGGCACGAGCCACCGCCACGACGGCGTCGGGGACTGGCTCGCCCGCTGGCTGCGGGCCCGGGGCGCGACGGGCGTGGGCACGGAGCAATCGTGCCCGCCTGGAACCGGGCTCGGGCGGACGGCTCTGTCGAGGCAGCCTGCCTTGACGCGGTCTTCACCGACCCCGCGGCCGGCGTGTCCTACGTCGACGCGGTGATCACAAGCGCCGCCCTGGGCGCAAGCACGCCGGCGGGCCAGAACCGCGCCGTCCGGAGCGGCGCGGCCGCGGCAGCCGGGGAGGAGCGCAAACACAGGCGCTACCAGGGCCCGGCTGTCACGCGATGTAAGAGCCAGCCACGTGAAGATGTAGCCTGCTCTGCTACCAAGTGGAAAGTAAGGGTACAGGGCTTGACCATGAGGTAATTAACTGAGAACCCTACTCTTAGGAAAACGTCCGCGACGTATCGAGGTATCCCACAACTCATCCCGTGATGGCAAACGAGAGGACCAATAAGAGAGGAACCATGATATATGGATCACAAAAGGACGTGGCTTTTGTTCGTTGCCACGATCCCAATAGAGGTGCACAAAGTCACGTGCACCTGGCATATTGGACAGCGCTGCTTTGAGCCAAGACAGCGTTAGAGTTCGCTACACAACCACCCCTTAACCTCGCTTAAGTTCGCAAAGCAGCTGCTCGCACATGGCCCGGATCCGCCGAGGGGAGCCTGAGATCCATGGCATCGAGGCAGTCGCTTGCTTTGGGGACCTTTTGCGAGCAGGCACTTTGCGAGTAGTGGAACGCGCTCGGCGAGGGTCGGAACGAGGGGGCGCCTGGGCTGCCTTGCTGGCAATTGGATGCTCGAGCGCCGTGTTTTGCTTTTTCCCCAGCTAGCTTGTATAGACGGTTGCGTACTGCTGTTTTCCTAAGCAGCTACCCCCGCTGCAAGTGCACTGAGCGGGAGTCCCTCTGGTGAGCCTCGCGTGCCCCTCCAACCTCCAATGCTTACACCGCAAGAGGCTCGCTCCACGCGTGTCCGCGTGCTGCCCTTAGACATCACGTTGCCAGTGCGGGCTTTTGATGTACAGATCCCCCCCCAAGCTGTTCCCCCCTCGCCCCCCTCTCGATTCCTGACCGCCCTCCTACCCCCTCTACCCATGGACATCGGACGATATAATATTGACAATCCGCTGCCCAGAGGGCCTCCCGACTCTCTCCCCGGGTACAACTTTTCAGTCAAAGGCTGTTTACGATTGCCCTGGGACGTGAACCCACCTCCGGGAGGCCGAAACCGCAGAAAACACGTCGGGACTGAACAGAACAGTCCTTCGGAGGTCCGGCTCTGGGCATACTGAGCCTCCGCCCGCGGCGCCCCCCAGGTACGCCCCGACTCGACGCGCGTGCCCCCGACGAGAGAAACGAAGGGGGCAGAGGGGGTCCTGGACGCCGCGCAGCACCTCCAATCGCAGCGCCAGCGAAGCCGCCTCCTGTCGGCCGCCCCCGCTTCGCCCGCCCACAGAGAACATCCCACAACCAGCCCTGAGACCATCTCAAGCGCTGGACCACCTCCATCACTCCTTTCCTCCATCTCCTCTCCGCGCCCCCAAGGGAAAGATGAGGAAGAGGAGGAAGAGGAGGAAGAGGAGGACACCGATGTCATCAGTGAGCGAGAGAAGAGAAAGAGGAGGAAGAGGACGAGGAAGAGGAGGAGGAAACGGGAACGGGAACGGAAAAGGGCAGGAGGGTATGGACCAAGGATGACAGGATGACCACCCCCAACAAGCGAGCGTGCATGCACGCTCGCGCGGGCCGTCAGGCGGCCGAGGCGGGAAGGCCGTGGAGTTGTCGATGGTGTTCGTCTGTTCGGGCAGCCCACTACCGAATGTCCCGTCGGGGGTTGGCCCGCACGTCAGCAATTTCGTCATAGAGCCGATGGGTACTGATGCCTTTTGTGCCCGTCCTTCGCAATGTCATCGTGGTCGGGTGGACAGTTCCTCGACATTCAATTTCGTGACGGCAGAGGAGAGAGGGGAGAGAGGAGGAGGAGGAGGAGGAACTCCGTAGCCACTGTTGGCTCAAGGGGGCCAGCCCGCGGAATGGGCTGGCTTTGTGGATTCCCGCACCACATCGGCAAAGTTACAAAACCATCATTGTATCCTTAATATCAATTTTCCGCTACGCGCGCAATTGAGCCACGCATGATTGTATTATCTCCGTGCCTTCAGCTCCCGAGCACGTTGCTTGACGCCGACAGGATCACTTGCGAAAACCTGAAGCAAGCAGCTCGGCAATGTCGAATTTGGCAAATGATTGACAACAGATCGAGCAAGAAACTCAGATATCTGGAAAACACATCCAACTAAAGCAGGCCAGTGCCCCAAACATTGCCGACCAGGTCAAGGCAACCGCCGAGAATCCTGCATACCTGGGGGCCAACGCCGCGACCCTCAACGTCAACGCGCCGGAATTCAACCCGTCCACCAGTGTTGCTGCAACCTTTTCGGTTAATTACTTCACTCTCGTCTGCTGCACCGCCCTCTTTGGGCACAACCGCATCCAGGGCCCTGACGGCCCAGAAGAGCAGGGCCCATGACGGGGGGGTGGCCGACGCTCCTGCTGGAGCCGTTCCTGCGCCGAACCCTGTGGCTACAATGCCTGCCTCGCCTGCGCCTACCTGTTGAGCTACGCTACGACTACGACTACGACTACCTCTTCGGCTGTAACAGCTCCCTGGGCTCCAGCCGGCCGCCAGGGCAGAGCCAGGGCAGTCCCGCCGACGGGTTGACGGCACACGCTCACGTGGGATCCCACTTGAAGCCTTCTACGGCTACACCTCCTGCGTCGACTGCGCGTACCCCTTCGGCTTCGCCTGCGCCAGCCACTGCGGCTACACTAGCTACCGCGGCTACGCCTACGTCTTCGACAACACCAGCTTCTGTGGCTAGACCTACCTCTTCGGCTACGCCAGCTCCTGCAACCACTGCGCCTACCACCTTGGAGTAAAATGTCGGACCTGATCTAGAACAGGAAAGAACCGGATACGGATCCGCCTTTCGCCGATCCTGTGTTGCGACGAGCGCAGCGGCCGCTTTTTCTATAGACGCATCGACCCCGAATGTATCTACAGACGTAGCGGCACCCAACGTGCCCGTAGACACTTTTGGCTAGAACGTGAGAACGGTATTTGGCCTAAGCCCGAAATGCTGGTGTTCTAGAAGCAGGTAGCCTGGGCCCTTTAACTACTACCTCGGTTACGACAGCTGCTGCGAGCACGCCTACATCTTCGGCAACAGCGACTTTCAGGGCCCAGGTGACTGTTGTTCCCAGCCATCCTGTGGTGTTGGGTCCTCGTTTTGAAGAGACGTCGCCCCGCGTTCCTCCTCCTCCTCCTTCCTCCTCCTCCCCTTCCTCCCCCCTCCTCCCCCTCCCACACCCATTCTGGCACACCCCTCACACGTTTCGTGGCCCCATAGGGAGCTCCACCGAAGGCCCCAGTGGCTGCGCCCGCATGCGGTTCCACCCCCCATTCTGGCACACCCCTCACACGTTTCGTGGCCCCATAGGGAGCTCCACCGAAGGCCCCAGTGGCTGCGCCCGCATGCGGTTCCACCCCCCATTCTGGCACACCCCTCACACGTTTCGTGGCCCCATAGGGAGCTCCACCGAAGGCCCCAGTGGCTGCGCCCGCATGCGGTTCCACCCCCCATTCTGGCACACCCCTCACACGTTTCGTGGCCCCATAGGGAGCTCCACCGAAGGCCCCAGTGGCTGCGCCCGCATGCGGTTCCACCCCCCATTCTGGCACACCCCTCACACGTTTCGTGGCCCCATAGGGAGCTCCACCGAAGGCCCCAGTGGCTGCGCCCGCATGCGGTTCCACCCCCCATTCTGGCACACCCCTCACACGTTTCGTGGCCCCATAGGGAGCTCCACCGAAGGCCCCAGTGGCTGCGCCCGCATGCGGTTCCACCCCCCATTCTGGCACACCCCTCACACGTTTCGTGGCCCCATAGGGAGCTCCACCGAAGGCCCCAGTGGCTGCGCCCGCATGCGGTTCCACCCCCCATTCTGGCACACCCCTCACACGTTTCGTGGCCCCATAGGGAGCTCCACCGAAGGCCCCAGTGGCTGCGCCCGCATGC